>BQNB010004853.1:0-105375 GCA_026074375.1 Tanacetum coccineum
GTATTTATCCTCTAAAATATGACCTCTAATCTGACCTTATAGGTAATAAAACATCTACTAAGCTTCATGTATTAATTCTTGTTTTACTATCATGGTTGTATACTTTTTATGTTTTAAGAAAAGACGTAAAATCCATATTCTGATTTTGACCTGTCTTTATGGGTCCATAGCTACTAATCCGTAAGGGCTATAAATATGAGGTTTTCTCCCCTATAAATACCTTTGAGTCTAGTTTCCAGAATGAAAAGCCTCATCCTCTAATTCGATTTCAATCAATGGGAATTGACAATTTAGTGACAGACTATCCAACCAAAATGTTTACCAAACTGAAACATCTATACGGAAACGGCCATAAATCCTAAATCGTGATAGCTATTGAAGTGGTTCCACTTGGAGGTGTTAGCCTAAGATGTCTACTACTGTGTCACGCTTTAAAACCCAACACTTAAGTGAAAATTTTTGGAGTTAAACTCGTTTTCCAAACAAAGGTCCAGATTTGACTAGCTATCGTAAAACGGTCATATCTCACTCATCCAAAGGAGATACAAAACCACCCAATTCCACATGAAGTTTAGAATTATATCTACCCAACCATGTAATTAAATAACAAGCTCCAAACCAAAAATTATTAGAAACAACCACGTTTAGCTACTGACCTAAATCTGCCCCCTACAAACTACTTTTAAATCCCATCAAAACTCATCCTAATCATTATTTATCCACATACAATGCCATAATATTTTTGTCACACATCTCAATAACATAAAAATACATATTTTTATAGTATGTAATCAAATCATAATGCTTTTATAAGAGAATTTAAAGAAAACCAAAAGAAAGGCTTAAAATAGTAATAAAAGTGACACCAAGACAACTAACAAAACCAAACTTAAAATATCACAAGGATCCTTCTACAAAATCATCACAACTCCATGCATAAACCCCTCTACTAAGATGATTTAATTCAGCCTCTAAACTTCACTAATACAAGGTTTCTTGGTCTTCAATTATAGCTCATGCTATAAGGAACAAGATTACACAAGAATATTATGAGTTTGATATGAGATTTTTTAATGTTATTAGTGGTGTTTAAAGATTAAGAAGATTATGCCAACAAAGGTGCTTTGATTAGTGTAGATTTTTGCTAGTGTAAATTTGATGAGTGTGGTTATGGTTGTGTTGGAACTCACGGCAAAAATGGAGGGCAATGACAAGTTGATATTTTTTTAACTATAGTAGGACTTTGATAATTAGTCAAAGCATGCAAATAGAAGTGTATAAGTGTTAAGCCACTTGTATGTTAATGATGCTAGATAGCTCACCACATGGAAATGTGTCCATGTGGTTAAGACGTGTAGAATCAAGGAACAAGGGGCTAAGATGTTTAATTTTCATGTTAAATTTTGTTTTGGGTGGGTAGTTTTGGGACCAACGGGTATAGACGTAAAATATAATAAAAGTTTAGGCGGAACCACAACGCGAAAACGTATAAGATAAAAAATGGTTCTACATCATACATGATACTTTTCTGAAATAATAAATTACATAGGGTTCGAGACGGATAGTAATTCTAAACATGGATCATGAATAATTAAAACGACGATTTTAATAAAAACCGGCTAAAATAATAAAATGAATTATATATAATTTAGAGAATAATTATAAGTTCGGAATAAGTAGTGACCTTAAACACAGGGTTTTACAATTTCATATATTCGAATTGATCAAGAAGGTCAAGTCCGTCGCATCCGTCATGAGGAAGAAATTGATGTTCATGATCATCAAATTCTCACTCGTGAAATTGTGCCAATCCTGAAGCATTTGGAAGAAATTATTCGGGAAAATGTTTTCTGTCTGGGGGGTAATCGAGACCATGTTACTGCGTGTCTTTGTTACATGCTATATTGTGTTGCAAACTTCGAAAAGTTCAATCTTGCCTATTATATGGCAAAACGAATGGAGTAGGTCACTAAACAATCTAGGTTAATTCTACCCTATGGTATGCTATTAACCTGTTTGTTTAAATTCGTCATAAATGAGAGTCCTGAGTTGTCAAACAAGTCCTATGTCTTGTACGATCATGTCATGAATCCTCTTATCGCTCAACAAGAGCGAAAGACTAGAAAGGATCGTGGCACGAGAAGAGGTCATCACTCCATTTCTTCTTCCTCCGCCTTCGATCAACCATCCTCCTCTCATCTTAACAATGATGATGATGGGAATGATGAAGGGACCTCGCGTGCAAGCACTCCTTCCCCCATTCACTTTTTTAACTCTCTAACAAACGACGTTCCTTAAGTCTTTCAAAACCCACCTAACATTAACCCTCACATGGAACCAATTTATACCCGCCCAATCCGAATCAGTCAACTTCAGGTTCAGATTCGAGATGAGCATCGTCGTGGATTAAGGTCAATCAGGAAAGGCCTCAAAAACTTATGAAGAAACATGAAGAAGTGAGCAATTTGGAAAAATTGCTATGAAACATTATTAGTCTTATTTACTACATTATTATGATTAAGTACTTAAACCTATTCTATTTAGTAATAACTTATTATGTAGTACGTGCAATATAACTTGCCTTGGATGATCATTTCACTTGTTTGCTTGCACCTTGATACAAATATTAGTACTTTATTAATATGCATGTTATCTCTTAAGTTTTCATATACCTTTATGTGTTTCTTTTATAGAATTTTGAATAGTCAATTTTGTGCATTTTTTTATTTGTATATTAGATGATCCTATGGTTAAAATCGGATTGATTGCAAATGGGTTTCTTTTGGAAACCATTTTCTTGATATTTTTAAAATTTTGATAAATACTAGAAAATACTTTGCTCCTCAAGAAATAAATTGGCCCACATAATTACTGGCGGCCCCTTAATATATCTGGGACCGACATGTAATTTATGGGACCGCCATCTAAGTCACAAAAATTTTTAAAGTGAATACCTATTTTCTGTGTAGTTGACTATTCTTCTATAGGCCCCAGCTCTAAACTTTCTTGCATTTCGCGTAAAACCACTTTTGGAATCTATCCTCTTAATCCCCATCTTTGCCAACTTCAATCCTATGCTTCCTAATTAAATAAGACATCCTTCCTACTCTTCTTATCATCTTCATCTTTCTTCAATCCATGTCCTAAATGGATTCCACTCAAGCCTCTTCTTCTAACCCTTCCAAGAAAATCAAACTAACCATAATCCCTCCTAGACATTATTTGTTCAAATTAACATTTCTAGTGATGAAGATGTCACCACCACACCTTCTCTTACAACAACTTCTTCATCTACAACTCCTCCAAATGCACCATCAAAAACTTTATCAACCAATCAGACCTAATAAAGCCAAGAGAACACATCTTTTTCTTTTCAATCAAAACTTCAAATTTTACCAACATCATCAAATGAACCAACCTCTCTTCAACCTTTGAACCCTTTGCTTGACAACATCTCGGATGTTCCTCCTAGACCTTCAAACCCTCAACCACTGCAAAGTCATCCTTCTTTGGATATCACTCTTTCTTTGTCACCAATCACTCCTCTTGATCACATTCTTGATACTGCATCACCACCTTTACCAAACCACTACCTCAACCACCTCTCATGGGTCATCCCATTTACTTCAACTATCATGACTATCATGGGTCAACTTGTCTTTGTTTCTTTCATAACTGTAATCTTATATTTTCTCTTAGGGATGAGATAAACCTTAAGCTACTCCCACTTCTCCTATCTCATACTCTTCACCTTCACAAAAATCAACTGAAAACCTAAATGAAATTCATCACCTATCAAATTTTCTTTACATAAATCTCCAACAAGCAATTGAAGCCATAAATCCCTCACCTCCTACCTCACCATATATCCCTCCACCCTCTTTAGATCAAGTAAAATTTCATTCGAAATTTTGTCATTGTTGCTTGGATACCTGAAATCTATTCGATACATTGAAAGATGACCTTAATCGTATCAAATCTCTCATCATTGGTCCTTCCACTCAATTTCCATCCTCAATAACAACCTACTCATTTGCTCACCTTGAGTATCTCCTCACCACCACTATGAATTCACTCTCTCCATCTCACCCTTGAAAACTAGGTCATATCACCTCATAATTGGTCACCCTAACCCTTTTGCTCAAAGTCATTTCTTATTAATCAAGGATCATCTAGGACTTATGCCATGATATCTTTATCTACCTTTTGTAGTATGTTTAAGTTGTGATGTAGTGTATGAATGAATGTTTCTTTGTCAAGTCTTAGTTCTATTTTCATTGCAATCAATGCTTCTTGTATGAGCTTATTAAGTAATGAATGAAGCCACTTTATGTTTTATTGAAAGATATTTGTCTTGCACTTGTACCTCTAAATTTGTTTTGTAGCAAATAATTTTCGTAAGATCGATCTCTTGGTGCCCTAAACGAGGGGGAGCATACATCAATGAGGAGTCTTGATATCGTCGACTTCTTTCTTTCTACAACAATTTGACGATCAGTCTTTTTGAATTCGACAAAAAGGGGGAGAAATGGAATGAAAACTCATTAATAATTTGAAACCTTTAATTTTATACAAAATGAGTTTATATTTTGTCATCATCAAAAAGGGGGAGATTGTTAATACAAATAATGTCTAAAAACGTTATTTATATTTTTCGACCTCTCAATGTTTTGATAATAACAAAATGTAAAAACGTTTATGATAAAAATAAACGTTTACAAATTATTAATCGTAAAATTCCATTTCTAAGATTAGTAATCACTTAAGGTATGAACAAACAAATCATTAAGCATGATTAGTGATCAAGAAAATATTTTTCTCTTAACCATCACATTTTTACAAAAGTATTTTCACAAAAATAAATATACAAAATACTTTTTAATTAAAAGAAAAGTTTTATTTAAAACATAAATTTGAAATTCAAATTTTCCCTCCAAAATAGAAGCTTCCATACCAGATACAACCTTCCCCACAAAAAGACAAAAAAGGGAGCGTGGTCTACCTGGCGGCCCCCTTATATATCTGGGACCGCCGCCAGTGACCGTTGGATTTTCCTGCCTATAAATACTGCTCCATTCCTTGCAGAAAATCAGACCTCTTTGCATGAATTTTCTCACACTTCTTTCTCTCTCTAAAAACCTTCTTTCTCTTACTAAATATCTTGATCACTAACATCTCTTGATCTTGTTTCAAGTGATCTAATCTCTTCTTCTCATCTCTTCCCTCTCATTTAAGTGCAAGAGAAGAACACTCGTATTCGTCAAGAAACAAAGTGTTTGATTGTGATCTCTCCTCTTTTCTTCTAAGTATTTCATATCTCTATTTGTAATATCTTGTTTATTTGTGTGATTCGGGATATTGTGGTAAATTCGATTAGTGTTGTCTAGTGATCGTGTAGTGATTGTGAAGTGGTTGATGGGTTCTATTAAGTTAGGACTCGATTATTTAGCTTAGTGTTTGATAAATAAAACGTAAAGCGTTTGTGAAACGGTTTTCTCCGCCTGAAGGGAGCTTGTTGACATAGTGAAATCTCGAGTAGGATACTCAGGGAGTGGAGTAGGGCGAAGAAGAGCTTCATAGCCGAACCACTACAAGGTCTTGGTGTCTTGGTTTGATTGTTCCTTCTCTCATCTCTTTAATTATTGTATAATTGTTATTTTCTATTAGTTTAGATATTACTTTGATTGATTCATATTGTTGGGTGGTTTAAACTAACTACTCGATCTAAGTATGTTGGAAAGCAAGTTTTATAAAAGAAAACAACCATTATACCTATTCAACCCCCCCCCCCCCCTTCTAGTTTTCCACATTTTCTACTAGACAATAGAATATTGTGGTCATTTAATACTCTTTTAAAAGATTTTTACAACACAAACCTTCTAGACTCCTATTAAAAGCACAGAAAGCATTATCCTTGCACTCACATTAAGGTTGGGATTTCTCTTTCCACTCGGGTGTTTAATAAATTATAAAACAACTATGGGATACGAAAAATTAACACTCATTTATCTGTCCATAGCATTAAATTGT
The DNA here is from genome assembly GCA_026074375.1 of Tanacetum coccineum. Lineage (NCBI taxonomy): Eukaryota > Viridiplantae > Streptophyta > Magnoliopsida > Asterales > Asteraceae > Tanacetum > Tanacetum coccineum. The sequence continues at coordinate 6,031 of BQNB010004853.1, forward strand.
TACCATAGGCTTGATAAAGGAATTCAAACCTCTACCGTTGGGCGCAAGTTTAATCATTACTATCAACGAGGTATTTTAAAAGGTTTGTGGAGGGGTGTAGCGTGTAAGATAACGTTAATGAAAACGGCAAACGGAGGGGATCATTATTTGGGTTGGTTGATTTTTTGGTGAATTTGGAGTGGAAGGGTTAGCTAATTATTTATAGGGATACACGTTGGTTTGGTTGCTAAGCCAAAGACTCGGACAAGATATACAAACTCTACATCCATCTCTTCCTTTTTCTTTTCTTGACTCTATGATAAAAATAACATAAGCAAATGGCAGCCTGTAAAAAAATTCACTTTTTTTATATACATTTTTTTCATACACTTTTGCCCTGCCATTGCTTAAACATATAATACATCATGGGTGTTTATAGATACACCCCTACACTTGAAATTTTACATACTCGATATTTACTATCTAACTAATGACTCGAATTGAGGCGGATCAAAATAACATGGAGCTTATTGAGCTTTATTGGGGGTAATAAATTACTTCTTCCCAAATTCTTCATAATATGAATACTACTATGAATCCCAATCGTCCCAAAACTGTATTTACAAGGATAAGGACTTAGCAACCGTGTACTTAAATAATTAACTTGGGTTAAAACAATAATGTACTAAAGGTGAGTACATACAAGGTAGGATAAGGCGATTTGGGTGTAACAATTGGTTTAAGGGGGACAATGCTCTTCATTAATAGTCCGGCTTAACCAGAGAATTACAAGAACCGTGAAAAGAATAGGCCGAAGGGTTGTACTAGGGGTATCCTGCACTAAAGATGTGTACATGGAAAGGGGGTGGGATAGTTACATGATCGGTGGTGTCCATCATAACAGTTCAGGTTTTTAAAATATGGCGTTAATCCATAGTATCTCTTATTTAGCAAATCCTATATACTAACTAAATGCGGTCTAAGGATTTTGCATCACAAAAAAACAAGTTCTAGAGTTAATATTACTACCGTACACTCATATAATTTAATACCTATACCAATGCTCCAGAAAAGGCGACAAAGACCATACGTACACATCCGTAACGCGGAAAGACCATATGACTGGTTTCGGAACCTTATCTCGAGAAGCTAAAGGTATAATTATCTTGGGGATCGAAATAGATACCCGATTTCTAAAGTCTCTAACGGCGAACCTCAATTTTTGGGGTTGGAATTTTAAGGGTATATTGTGCTAGTCATGATACATTCCTATCCATTAGAGACGCTTATAATACTCGGGTTTTTTCGTCGGTTATGTGTCATGAAAATTTTAAAAAATTTTGGTTTCAAATTACCTTTTGGCTATGTTTGATATATTACCCATCATTTTAAGGAAAAGCAAAATGGTAAAATGAAGGAATAGTTGCTATGGCTTAATTCCCTCACTTAAGTTGAAAACATTGTCCCCAAAAGTTCTATAGAAGACCCGTATGATCGAATAAAGGGAAAAGAAAACTAAGTAAAGAAACTAGTACTCCCTTGGTTTGCTCAATAATGGAGAAGAAACATGCGATAATGGTTTTATTGTGTTAAATCGTCCTCCAAGAATCATCCAATAAAACTTCCTAAGAACTTCCAAGCTTCTTCTCATAATTAAATATAATAAAGACCAAAAGACAACTACACCACAGATAACAAATCGGGCGACGATAGATATAACAACAAGAGTTTAGGTTTTGACTCTTGAAAGCAGGTAAGTAAAGATAGGATGAGTAGTAAGAATGTTAATCATTAGTTTGTATGCAGGTGGTTTATAAAAGAATTACAAATTTCAAATGTTGTGCAAACTATTTTTCGAAAATACTTGAAATTTTTTAAATTTTCCTGTAGCTAGGCTCACGACGCCGTCAGGATAAATCCTGACGCCGTCTCTAGACTCTAAGAGAATTTTTTTTGTTTTCTTTGAAAAACTTCCTGCACGCGATTATATAAGTTATTTCTTGTATGAATTACTGCATGAAACCTGAGATTAGTCAATACAATCATGTGACTCAAAACTAACACGAATTAATCTAAACAATTTATTTGATATGTTTGAATTGTTTCTTAAAAACCGGATATTTCCCCTACACTTATTTTGTTGCAAAATACCTTTGATTGAAATTAAGACGAGGTTAAAGACAAAACAAAGCATGATTACATAAATGATGAATTCAAACATAAAAGAATAAATGAAAAGAATTAAAACACAAGACACTCCTAATATGCGATAAAAATTAACATTGGGTTGCCTCCCAAGAAGCGCTTTTCTTTATTTATGAGTCTTGTAGCTAGACTCAAAGTCACACGTCCTTACGTGACTTCTCCTTAGTTATCCATCTCATTTTCTACTTTGACAAGAGCGAGACGCTCATTTTTGAAGTTTTTGCTCCTTCATTGGTCGAACTTCATCTCCTTTTCCCGGTGAAGTTTTATACTTTCATCCTATTCCAAGATTAGCCTATTCACAGTCATAGTGGGGGCTATAGGCCTTATATTATTCTTAGTCTCTTTCTCGACCTTATAGAGGGATTCAGGTATCCTATGAAAACTTATCTTACTCTTTCCAAATCTTAGAGTTATGGTGCCCTTATCAAACTTAATTACAGCCTTAGCCATCGTCAAGAATGGTGTTTCTAAGATAAAGGGCCTCTTGTCGTCTTCCTTTATGTCTAAAATCACAAAATCTACGGGGTACACAAAACCGGTAACATCAACTAATACGTCCTCTGCTATTCCTAAAAGGTAGATATACGAATGGCTAGCTAAGGAAAGTCTAATGTCTGTCTCAGCGGGCCTTTCATCGGTTAGTTTCATGTAGGTGGAGAGGGGTATGACGTTCACGTCGGATCCTTAGTCTACTAGGGCGTTCATACGCTTTAAGCATCCTATGTTACAGGGTATTTCAAAGTTTCTTCTAATGTCCTCCTTCCTTGTTACATTTTTCTTGAGGATTGCTTCATAGACAGGCCCCCTAGATGACAAAGTATAGGTCTTTCCTTTCATTTTTCCTATTCAGACTCCTGACAGGGAGTCATTGAACCTATGATTATCAACAAGCCCCTCGATTAGTTTTTCATTGATCCTATACTTTAGGTAAAACTCTACAGGCTGAGAGCTGGGTGCCTCCACTCCTTCTTCTTTCTTATCTCTCTTGATTGGCTCATTTTTTATCCTATTTCCAGCTCCATTCTCTCTCTCGGCCTTTCTTACTAGCATCTCCGTATCTCACCTATTAGTTTTTTAATGCCTTCGCCGGTTGCTACATCATCATTGTCACTCTTTTCTTCCTCTCCTTTGGTGAGAGAGATAGAATTTACGCTTTTGGTGATAGAGGATTTACCCTCTTCTCTGTTCAACACTTTTTTAGGAGCCCTGCTGGTTGTGAGTTCCTTAAGAAGCCCGAACATTCCAGCCATTCTATCATTAATCTCCTCTTGTTGTTTGGAAATGGCATTATAAAATCTTTCTATCCTTTCGGAGTGTGCTGCCATGTAGTCTAGTACTCGAGCCTAGAAAGTGGTTCCTAAAGCCTGGGGCTGAGGGATTGGACCGGTATGTTCACGAAAAGTGAAGGGGTTCTGCTTTGGTAGCTCATTTTGGTTTTGCGGGCGGGGGTTTGAATAAAATGCTTTAGCATAAGCTTAAAGGACGTGGGTTGAGCTAGGTCTAGGTGTCGGTCGCGACCAACATTCTACCCCTTTAGTAAGAAATTAATCTGGTCTTCAAGCTCAAGAAGTCTTCGGTCAGGTGTTTTTGAGGTGCTTTGTGGTGTAGAAACAGCCTTGACCTGTTTGACGAAGTTCTTTGAGTCATTCTAGCCCTTATGGTCGTAGAGGGCGAGGTTTTCAATGATCTCCCAAGATTCTTTGGCGTTTCTGTCACGAAGCTTACCACCGGCCGATTGGTTAATGGTTCGTCTTGTGGCGGGAGTGACATGGTCATAAAAGATTTAGACTTGGAGCTAAAGGTCGATGCCATGATGATGGACTTTTTGGAGTAAATCCTTGAAACGGGTCCATGCTTCTGAGAGAGATTCTCCTTGATGTTGTTGGAACATCAGGATATCGTTGCGAAGTTTTGCGGTCCCTCTCGATGGAAAGAATTGAGCAAGGAAACGAGTAGTAAGATCTTCCCATGTGGAGATGGATCCTACAGGAAGATGTTCAAGTCAATTGCTAGCTTGATCGCGAAGGGAAAACTAAAATAAACGCAGACGCGTTCTTTCCCTATTTGCACCGTCAAGGTCAAGTGAGTCCACAAGTTTCAAGAAATCCTTGAGGTGTTGGTTTGGATCCTTGAACCGAATTCTGTAGAATGAGCATCCCTTTTGCACCAACCGGATGGTGTCGGATCGAAGAGGTACCACATTGTTCCCTTCAGGGAGTTCAATGGTGTTCCTGTAGCCCTCGTGGCTAGGTTTGGAGTAATCTCCAAGAGTACGGATAGGATTCGCGTCTCTCATGATGGTTGACGAGAATGATTTACGAAACAAATAACATAAAGGAAAGATAGACAACGAGAAAGCTAATATAACGGAAATAAAATCTCACTTGAAAGGATTCAAGCGAGTAGAACTAAGCTAAAATAAGTTCGAAACCTAACTATTCCCCACGCAGCAGCGATGCCAAAACTTCGATGGGCGAGTATAGTCATAGGACTCTACACGAAGTTTTAACACTCCCTCGGCAGTTGTATCCTAATCGTATTTGCAGCGTAGTATAGGCAAGACTCGGGGGTTGTTATCGTTCTCTAAGGGAATAGGTTGGAAAGGCTCGAACAGAGCTTAACCGAGATCTACGGGATTAAAAAAAGATTATTTTTGTATTTTTTATATTTTATAGAAAGTAGTAAAATCAATAGTTTGAGAGGTTGGTTGATTAACTAATTAATTAAACTAAATATAATCTAAACTACTGGTGATAACTTTATGATAAAATAATGTATTTGCTTAATCATGCATTACTCATTAGATTGATTCTCCTAATCTTGTTGCCTTGTCACACTCGTGATTATCTGTGTAAGTATTTCCTAAGTCGTGAACGAATTACACGAACCCGTCGTCTATTTAATATTCTGTTAAGGCAATGCACAAGTAAGGTAGTATGAAGACTATTACAAGGCCCCTAAGAGTATATTAAATGCAATTGAAATATCTTAAGAGGGATCAACCATATTAGGGGTAAGATAGTATGAAGACTGTTACCGATGGTATCCTTTCTACACACTTGCGTTTCCCTAGACGTCTATGCCAATTTAATATCTTATGGCTAGTTTTCTAAAGCCTAACGCGAACATTCATCATAAGAAGCAACAGTAAAAGGATCTACAATCCAACTTTCATGCAATCATAAGCAAATACAAAGGAGGGTTTAGCCTAACATGTTATAAAAAAAGGAAGAACATAGATCAATAAAACAACATAAAGACATATTGAATGATTAAAGATAGATAATCTTACTTAATTAAAACATGGATTAAGGTTAGTTACAATAGGGTGTTGAGGCCCTAAAGTCGACCTAAAAGCTGACAAAATACTTAGGGTTCGACTCTCAAAAGTTATACAAAGTTACACATTTAAAACCCTAAATTTGGCTTAATATATAAATAGGGATCGTCGCGACGGCGTTAAGTTGTAGTCGCGACGCCGTCGTCAAATAGAATCTTCTAGGTCTGATTTGAGTCGGTTACGTCCTGACGCTGTCGTCAATTTCCTGACGCCGTCACTAGATAGGTTGCGGCGACGTCGCTTTATGCTTGCGACGCCGTCTCCACGCAATGTTTGCACAATTCTTCAATTGATTTGGTGTAGGTCCGTAGTCTTGTCCGTTTCTTCTTCAAATGAGCTCAAGTCACATGTATTTCCTCTAAATGTCATCCAAGTGCTAAAAACCTAAAATCAAACGATTAAGCACATATTTTGGGCATATTTGCATGATTTATGGGGTTAAATGACCATGAAATAGTGTATAAAATGACACCTCATCAAATACCCCTACACTTGGGATTTGCTTATCCTCAAGCAAATGGGCTTTTCTACCTAGACAATAGCAATATTGGGGTCATTTAACCTACTCTTTAAAAGCATTTTACAACACAACCTTCTAGACCTCGTAATTAAAAGCATGGAAAGTATATACTAGCACCTCACATAAGTGTTTATATTCTCTCTTTCTCTCGGGTGTATAATAAATTATAACAACTATAGGGAAACAGAAAATTAATACGGGCATTAGATCCATATTGAACGGGTGACCTAGTAAGTTTAACGTACAACCTCTAAGTATAGTATCAGATCCTATTAGCCTTCTGTTAACTAGCTCAATGGGGGTACTTAGGGCCTGTTTGATAGCTAGTTTTTTAAAAGCTTTTAGCTGTTTGTTTTGTAAAAAAAGCTCACTTTGGCAAGTAGCTCTGTTTGGTCATATAATGTGGAGCTGTTATAGTTACCAACATAGCTCACTGATAGCTCAAAAATAAAACCGATCATCAATGGAGCGTTCTAAGAATTATAGAGCTGTTAGTCACTAAAATTACTCAAATACCCCATGCCAACATATGTAGAAAGTTCGAGCATTTTGTATCTGATTTAACATTTTAAAATTATATATATATTACAATCGGCAGACGCCCCGACCCTAAAACTATTTAATGCGACCCGCCTTTTTGACCCGACATTTAATGAGCCCCCCTTTTTTTTTTTTTTTTTTTTCTTTTTCTTTACATTGCCTTTTTTTTGACCCTTTTTTTAACCCTTTTTTTTCTCAAAAACTTTTTAAAATAAAACTTTATTTTTTTTCTCGGAATACCCTCTCGCGCTGTTTGGTCATTCGGTTCTGTTTTTTTTTGATTGAATAAACCTGATTAAGTTCCTAAAACTCGCGCTCGATATATCGTCCCGTTCTTTTTTTTTTTCTCTATAAATAATAATTTAGAAATAGAATTTTGCTTTTTCTTTTGCTCGAAATACACTCTCGCACTGTCGGAGACACAGATCGGTTATGTTTTTTTATGAATATTTTTTTCTTACAGTTGTTTTTTTTTTACCATTTTTTTTCCTTTTTTTCCTCAAAAAGTTTTTAAAAGTAAACTTTTTTTCCCTCAAAAAATTAAATATTTAAGATAAAAAATTTTCCTTGTTTTTACGGGTGTGCATTTAATAATGCCGGCTTAACCCACCCCCCATACCCGGTCACGACGGGTTTTTTTTTAATTCTTTTGAAAAAAAAAATTTGTTTTCGTTTTTTAAATACTTGCTCGCACTTTTTTAGTCATCGGTCTGTTTTTTTTTATGAATGTCCGACATTTAAAATAAAAAAAAATTAATTGTTTTTTGCTCCACTTTTTTTTTTCATAATATTCACTCACACTTCTGGGTGAGGTTATCGGTATTGTCGGGTCGACACCGACCCAGTCCGGCCCCGACCGTTCCTTGTTTTATTTACGAATTAGCCCTCAAATATTTACGAAATACCCCCTCGCACTATGTGTTAAATTACGAAAACTGCCCTCATTTTAATTTTTTTTATAAAATACCCATTTCCCCACTAGCGGTCGACCGTTAGTTTTTTTTTTTAGAATGCACCAAAACAGTGCTTTAAATCGGTCGTTGCTTAACGATCGTTAATTTTTTTTTTTTTACAAAAACATACTTTCTAACACGTCCAACCGAAAACACCGGCCGCCAAACATCCCGCAGCAGAGCACGGGTGACCTAACTTGTTCTATTACTACTTTGTGAAATATATAATAATTGCTATTCATTTTTTGTGTGAGACTATTTTAAGTGGAAAACGAGTGCTTGCAAGTTGTATGGTTTAACTTTATAATTTTGTGCTTTCAACATCGTTAACTTTGCATTCTAATAATTATATGCATGTTTTTTTAAGTCATTTAACACAATATGTTAGAGTTACATCTAGTTACACTTACACAATGTTCGTAGTCATGAAATGATCGCTAAAATGAGATTAAACGAATCTAGAATAATATTGCGACATCAATAATAGATGCATGTTGCCAATGACTATTACAAGTATAATGTCTCAAAGTACTACGATTATTGATTATATTAAGGACTTATATTTATTTTTTTTTTATGCTGTTACAGATTTGTTTACTATTATAAAGATGTCTTTTTATGTAATTTTACATCTTATAATTACAGTCAACAGCTAATTAACCAAATACTTTTATTGAAAAAAGTATACAACTTGTAGCTCATATTAACAGCTTTGCAGTTTACAGCTTACAGCTTAACAGTATATACACGATTACAGCATTCAGCTTTACAGCATACTGATTTTCAGCTTAAGCTTACAGCATACAGCTTACAGCTAGTTTTGCCAAACATACCCTTAATGTCTAAGATAGATGTGATAATGTCACATAGAATGATAAAAACTATAGGCACGAAATTTTTGTCGGCTAGGTTCTAGGTACTTGCAATAATTGCGTCCTTTGCTTTAACTTTAGGTCCATTAGAAGTTTCATCGGTATGAGAATCTCATAATTTTTAGGATTCTAATTGACTAAAATGTAAGTCAATTGAAGGAAATCCCTTAGTTCTCTTAGTTATAATCCAACTAGAATGATAAGTCTGTTACGTTCTAAATTCTTTCAATCCATAATTATCGTGACTACAGGGAGTAGGATTCGGTTTCTCGGCTAAGGGTATGGTGTCTCCATATAATACAGTTGAGGAGATTCTACTTAGTTACAACGCCAACCATACGAATACAAATGACAAACATAACTCATGAATACGCACGCAAAATATCCGTAAAACATGAACACGATAAAAACTCGTTGAATTTATTAAAGAAGAGAAGAGAAAATAGCAATGGAAAGTGTAGATAAATTGGCAAAATTTTTAAGGTGACTACTCCCGGCATAACATGGTCTTTCCTAAATTATACATAGGTGATCATGCTATGTATAATTAAGGACTAACAATAAAATGATCATTTCGTCAAACTAGTGTTATGTCTTAAAAATTTATATGGTATTAACAATATGGTTTACAACGTAGCAAAACAGTTCGTAAAATGAAAACAAGGTAGTGTATAAAATGACGCAAGATATTTTATAGGACATCAGAAAACATTTTATGAGGTGTTAGCAAAAATGGTTTACAAGGAAATCACGTGACAGTTTATAAAATGACAACGACATAGTTTATAAAAGACAGTGAAATAGTTTATAAAACAATGGCAAAAGAGTTTATAAATGAAAGTAAATAGGTTATTAGGCGAAAACAAATTTTGTTTATAACATAGTAGCAAAATAGTTTGATAGACGATAGTAAAACAGTTTATAAGACGAAAATGAATTAGTTTATAAGATGATACAAGGATAGTTGGTTATAAAACGGTGGTGAAATGGTTTATAAGATGGTAACGAATTCGAAGAGTAGCTTACATGAGTTGATAGAGTATTAAAGTGTAACTAACGGGGTCATCATGACACAATATGAACAAAGGGTTTAAAAACATCCACACAATACACAAAATTCACAAGGAAGTACTAGTGTAGTTCTCTTAGGGGTTACGGTCCAAGTCTACTTAGGTTTCACTAGACAAGGTAGGAAAATCTCTCCTTAAGTATCAACATTATCCTTGACGACGTTGGAGTTCTCGTGAGCTTTTACTTCCCAAATTTGGTTCACACGATTCAGCTTTGAACAATCACTCTTGTAATGTTCCAGCTTTCCACACTCATAGTGGGTACCTCAGGTTCCTAATTTGCCACTGGGGTCTCTAAGTTGTTATCGAAACGGGTGTCCTACAGTCTCTAGTCATATGGCCAACTCTCTTGTAGTTGTTGCGCTTCACAGTGTATGGCCTAGTGTGGTGCAACTTACACTTGTTGCAGAAAAGTAACTTTCCCACATATCCATTTTTGTTATTTGATCTAGCAGCGTAAGCTCTCTACGGACTTTGTGGTCGTTTATCTTGTTGTTGACATTCCTTGCCACCTTGACTTCCTAACGTACGACCTGATCCATTTAGTCGTGAGCCATGCGGATTTTTACCTCATAGACAACAATAGATTCAATATCTTTAGCAATTCATTGGGTAACAATACGCTCGATCCTCGCGGAACTAATTCCTTATCTTGTTGTTGGTATTTTCTTCAAAATCGAACGGAGACGGAGTAACGAAAAATTAAAATAAGTCGAATCTTTCGCAAATGGTTCGTATTCCTATGATAAAATGTTATGAAATGACGGGCTAAAGTCATGTGCGAATTAATTGGACCACTTCTAGAAATTACGAAAAGTAAGAAAAATTTAGACGTAACGAGATGACGTAGGTGTTTCAACAGTATGGTACGGGTGTTCAACTCGTTTTCAGAATCTGATAGTAAAAATATCAGTGGGTCGACGATGATTGGTGTAAGCGGGCGTTTCAATAGTTAGACAGAAACGGAATTATGTAAAAAGTCATGAAAAAAGTTTTAGAAAGGATCAATCGTATTGAATTCACGATTGTTTTAGAGGGTAAAGCGAGCCGCGTGCCATCGTGTTCTTTCACAGATGTCTTAGAATAAAGTTTTTTATGTTAGAGCACGCGATTGTGTCGACTCACTAAGTAGTCTTTAGGAAAAAGATTTTGTAGTGTTGTTGATTATAGGAGCAACTTCGCTATAAGAAATATAGAAGAGAATAAAATAGTGAATTATCATCGTATTATTCACGATGTTTTAGAAGTAAACGAGACCATCGTGTCATTCACAATGTCTTAGAAAAGTTTAGAGACCATTGTGTCACTCACAATGTCTTAGGAAAAATTTAGTATTTTATATAGACAACTTCTATAAAAATAAAAAAATGAGGAAATATACGTAAGGAAAACGTAAACGCAGAGAAAAGATAAACATGAGATAAACGTAAGCTCATAGCAAAATAGAGCTTCAAGGGCAAAAATAAAGGCAAAGCAACATATACGCAAGGAAGATAAACGCAGGGCAGAGGTAAACCCATATCATAGTAGGCTCAAGGCAAAATGATACTCAAGTATACGCCATAGCAAAAGCACGTATAAGGCATATGTAAAAGCACGTAAGGATCACATACTGGTTATAGACCAGGCCTAATTTTTCTACCTGGTTCTTTATAACCTTGGCTCGGATACCAATCTATCACACCCCCAAACGGGGCCTGGACGGAATACATGTCCGGGGGCGTGACGTCATAATATTCATCACACGAGATCAAGGGAACGATCACTATATGGACGTTTGTAAAAGTAAACACCGTTGCGATTGATAAAAATACTTTAAGTCATTACATAATTCAAATGAGTTTAATAATAATAATGCGAAAGCTTAAGAAATTGTTTTTAAAAGACAACGGTATATAATGATAATAAATGTTCTTGAAAATCCGAGTATGCATGAGACACCACATTTCACTTCAAGAATAAATCCAAGCTAAGCACCTGAGAAAAAAACATGCTAAAATGTCAACATAAAGTTGGTGAATTCATAGGTTTGAATTTGTAATACGGACTAAAATAAATAGTGATCATTAATATAGTCGTACAATGACACGAAAATGAGAAATGTTACAGATACAATATCACATAAAAGGGTATTTACGTTGCGGTAAGCTCATGACACCGAGGCTCAATGGAATGGAAGAATGCATAATGCCAAATAAAACATGCCCTGACAGCTGTCCTAGCGGAACAACACATTACCTTCCGACATGGTATACGTCTGTTGACCAGTAAGAGCTACTCACCCGAACGGTGATGATTAGTCCTAATAGATCTATTTACAACACTCGCGCTCACTTAACCAATACAATTGGTCATAGGTAACTAACGGTTCATGATAACTCGGGCATACAAGTTTTAACACTACTTAGGCAACACGTAAATAGGATTGGGAAATCGTAAAGCATATGTGTCCAATGTTTAAAAAGAACAATGTTTCTCACCCTAAATAGTAAGGTAAAATAGTAAAAACAAGGGGCTATGAACTCATCTTAAGCAAATGGTGAGAAAGTAATTCAACGAAGACTATAACGGAATCGAACGACTCTAACCGCGACCTAATTGAAAGACGCGTTTCAGAAACGAGAAATAAATATGAAACGTCGGATAAGACGCTTATAAGATAAATAGACATCCATAAGTGTTTGTGCTTTGGTTTATTTAGTAAAAACGTGTTATTACGAAAGTATAAGGTTTATATTTAGGTTACGCCATATTTTACGAAAAGTTTCCATTTTTGGAAAGTTACTATTTTTAGAAAGTTTCTATTTTAGGAAAGTTCTAAGTTTCGGGACGTTAATATCGTCCCTCATATTAGTCAAGTCTATAATTCCATAAACGCACTAGTGAAACCTAAGCGTCTAACTTTTACATCTACCTCGCTAATATATACTAACTTACTATTTTTAGTAACATTCGGTGTATTCAAATTATCGATTCTAGAAAACTCCTAACCCTTCCTAATATTATACTAATGTTACATTATTATTTTCTAAGGCTTTCAAAACTTAACGACCCCATTTATAAGTGAAATCGACTTATTTTACATTTTTAGATATCTCATAAATAATTTCAAGTTTATGATGGAAAAGTCCCTCGTCTAGCCTTTTTTAGTTAAAAGTTCTCAAACGCTGGAAGTAAAACATCATTCCGGACAACTTTCGTGTTATATACAAAAGACGATTCGGACTCGAAGGGGTCTGAATCGTCCATTTAAGTTTCTGATCTGATCGCGTCGAAAATGGTTTTGCCAAAAAATGTTTCAAGTTTCATTTGAGCATATCTTGGTCGTTTGAAGTCCGATTTTGATGTTCGATATATGAAAACTTATCTATTCAAAATGAGCTATCTAAAATCTATATTCTTGGCTAATGAAAACATTCTCAAGTGGCCGAAAATCCAAAAACAAATTCGGGACATCAACATGGTTTTTCGTAAACGCTTTCAAAAATCCACCCCAACTTCACAATAGTGCCTAATCTAACCTATTCCCGTTCATGACTAATCCAACAATCAAAACCACACTTATATCTAACCTAATCCCATCATCGTCACTATATCAACACACAAATTCGCCCATCCTTTCATTAGTAACAATATGTAAATCAAAGAACACATAAAAACTTTATTATTTCATAACCCATCTTGTTTTCTTTTGAAAAATAACATAAACACTAGGACGTATATATAAATCTTGATTAAGAATATAAGAACATAAAAGAAAAGTAGATAAGTTCAAGAAATAAGCTTAAAAGAATGATGAATAAGCTTATGGAATAAGGAATAAGATGGAAGACTTGGATCTTGAAAAACTCTAAATAAAATCAAAACCCTAACTTATGAATCTTGAAATAAACCCTTGAATCAAAGAACCACCACTTGGAATGACCTTAAATGACCTTGAACAACAACCTAGAACACTTGGATCTTAAAGGAAAATCAAAGCTATGGAACCCTCTTATGTTGTTGTTGATGCCGTGGGTAGGAGACAAAGAGGAGATGAGAAAAGAAAGTTTTTGAGGCTATGCAAATGAATGAAACCCTAAGTTGGTGAAATGAGTTGTATTTATAGGCCATGTTTAGGGTTTTAGGACTTATTGGTTTGACTTAGTCAAGTGACTAGAAACCCTAGTGAGGGTGTGTTTGTTTGTTCGGCTAGAAAAGAAAGAAAAGAAAAAGATGCGCCATTTTGCTAGCCAAGGTTCAAGTCTTTGTTTAAAGATACTAGTTGGTTAAGAGTTTAAATGGTCAAGGTGTTCAAATGAGTAAGTATGCACATGCTATTGTCTAGCAAGATAAATGTGCATAAAAGTGACCTTCCAAGACATCATTTTCTCTTCTTAACATAGCACATGCATGGGAATTTCAAAAAAAAAGATGCATTTTCTTTTATTTTAAGGTTGTATCGAATTTTTGAAAGTGTAGGGGGAGGGAAATTCAAAATTTTGGCAAGGATAATAATAATGGTTGATATTTTGAGTTTACATGCAAAGGTGGGGGTTCCGTTTGACATAAAACGCGAAACGCACACGAAAAACGTAAAAATTGCAAACGCAAATGTAGGTAAACTACGTAACATTATAAAATGACTAAATCAAGTATAATACGAGTAGACTAAACTTAGTCCGACGTCGAAACGTTTCCGCTAATGATTTTTAGTTTTACGCGGGGCAACTTCCCGTAATATTGCTAATTTAACACGCAACTTATAAATATTAAAATTGAGCACGAAAAATTTAAAATAACGACCTGAAATTTACGGGATGTGACTTTTAGTGGTTAGGGGTTTAGGATTTTTGGTACAAATTTTAAAGTTTATGTGTATATCACTTATGGTATTATACCTAGTAGTTAGAGGTTTAGGATTTTTGGTATAGGGTTTAAGGTTTTTGGTATATATTTTAAAGTTTATGTGTATATTATTTGTGATATTATACCTAGTTGTTAAGGGTTTAGGGTTTTTGGTATAGGGTTTCGTGGTTAGGAATTTTTGGTATAGATTTTAAAGTTTATATAATAATATTTTATTTTATATATACGTCAATATATATATATAAAAATATTATATTTTTAATATATATCTCTTGTGAATATTATAACTTAGTGGTTGTTTAGGGTTAGGGATTTTTGGTATGGGTTTAGTGGTTCGTTAGGGTTTAGGGGTTTTTGGCATAGGGTTAGAGGTTAGGGAGGGGGGTTAGGGTTTTTTAACGGAAGGGGTTTAGGGTTTTGGATATAGGGTTAGTTTTTAGTTGTTAGGTGTTTTTTTAACAGGTTTTTGGTTATTAGGATTTAGTAGTTAGGGGTTGTAGTGTTTTTCATATAGGGTTTAGTGTTGGGGTGTTTAAGGAAGTTTTGATATTAGGTTTTAAAGTCTTATGTATACATAACTTGTGTATTATACCTAGTGGTTAGGGTTTAGATTTTTGGTATAGGTGTTTTTAGGTTTTGAGTTTATAGATTTTAAATTTTATGTATATATCACTAATGATTTTATACCTAGTGGTTAGGGAATTTTAGAGGTTTGGGTATTAGGTTTATAGTTATGGTTTAGGTTTTTTGGTATTATATTTTAATTATTATTTATTATTATTATTATTATCTATTTATATATAATATATATTATATATTATAATATATATTTATTATATATATAATGGGATGAGTTCTAAAGAAAACCTCATCTTAGTAGAAACTAAATACATGGGTAGATCTTGTAAACATTCAAACCTTAAGGTAAACTTAAAAAAAATAACTTTATTTAATTATATTTGTAATTTATAATTTACTACTATTTTTTTAAATATTAAAATATATCGATTTTTTTTTTAAAAATAATTTTCTTTCTACGAAAAAAAAAATCGAAACAAAATATTTTTCTTTTTAAAAATTTTTTTTTCAAAAAAAATCGATATTTTTGAAAGTTCGAAAAAGGTTCGAAATTTTGAAAAAAAGTTCGAAAATTGAAAAACAAAGTTCAAAAATTGAAAAACAAGTTCGAAAATATGAAAAAAAATTTGAAAATTTAAAAAAAAAGTTCTAAAATTTGAAAAAAATAATCATATTTGAAAAAAAGAGTTCGGTAATTTGAAAAACCAAGTACGGAAATATAAAAAAAAAATAAAATTGAAATTTCGGAAAAAACAAGTTCAAAAATATGAAAAAAAGTTTGAAACTCATAATAAAATCGATATTTTTCAAATCGAAATTTGGAAAAAAAATATGAAAATTCTTTTTTTCAGAAAAAAAATCAATCTTTTTTAAAATTTGAAAAAAGGTTCCAAATTTTGAAAAAATTTTAAAAAAAAATCAATCTTTTTTAAAATTTGAAAAAAGGTTCCAAAAAAATTCGAGTATTTTAAAAAAGGTTCCAAAAAAATTCGAGTATTTTAAAAAAGGTTCCAAAATTTAAATTGAAAAAAATTCGAGTATTTGAAAAAAAGTTCGGAAATTTTAAAAAAGGTTCCAAAATTTGAAAAAAAGTTCGAAAATTTTAAAATATAGTTCGAAAATTTGAAAAAAAGTTCAAAATTTTGAAAAAAAAATTTAAAAATTTTAAAAAAAATTCGAAAATTTGAAAAAAAAGTGTGTATTTGAAAAAAAGTTCGAAAATTTGAAAAGTAGTTCAAAAATTTGAAAAAAAGTTCGAAAATTTGAAAAAAAAAGTTCGAAAATTTGAAAAAAAGTTTGAAAATTTGAAAAAAAAGTTTTAAAATTTGTAAAAATTTCAAAAATTTAAAAAAAATCAATTATTATTAAAATTTGAAAAAAAATTCGAACTTTTTTAAAATATGTGTTACGGCATCTCTTAGTAAGATAAGAGCATCATATTAAGTTATGGAATCTGTTTGTTTTGTTCTTTTTAGTGGTCCATTTTGTATGACATTGGGCATCATTGTGTATGTTTCATCCAAAATATGTGTTAAGACATCTCTTAGTATGATAAGAGCATCATGTTAAGATAGTGCATCTGTTTGTTTTGTTTAGTGCGTCCATTTGTATGAACATTAAGGCATCATTGTGTAAGTTAGTGCATCTGTTTGTTTTATTTAGTGCGTCCAATTATGTTATATGAACATTTAGAGCATTATATGTATGTTGCATCTAACATGTGTGTTAAGCATCTATTAGTATGATTAAAGAGTATCAGGGTTAAGATAGGGCATATGTTTGTTTTGTTTAGTGCATCCATTTGTATGAACATTAGGGCATCATTGTGTACGTTTAGGGCATTTATTTGTATTGTTAGGGTAACGTGTAATCAGAATGCACTTTTACTTCGATTATTTGTTATGATAAGGCATCTGTTAGTGTGATTTACGGCATCACAAGAAATTGTTTCACCAACGTTTGTTTGTATTAATTAGTGCATCCAAAATATTGTTACGGATCTCTTTAGTATGATAAGAGCATCATTGTTAAGTTAGAGCATCTGTTTGTTTTGTTTAGTGCCAACAATTTGTTATGGTGAACATTAGGGCTCATGTTGTATGTTCTATGGCATTCTATATTGTTTGTTTATTAGGGTAACATGTAAATCATAATCAGTTAATCGATTATTGTTTTGGATAGGGGCATTTGTTAGTATGATTTTAGGTAACATCACGAATTGTTACAGTTGTTTGTATAATTATTGCATTAAAAATATGTGGGGTTACGACATCTAATTAGTATGATAAGAGCATCATGTTAAGTTATGGCATCTGTATGTTTTGTTTAGTGCATCCATTTGTATGAACATTAGGTCATCATTGTGTATGTTGCATCGAACATATATGTTAAGGCGTCTCTTAGTATGATAAGAGCATCATGTTAAGATTGAGCATCTGTTTGTTTTGTTTAGTGCATCCATTTGTATGAACATTAGGGCATCATTTTGTACGTTTAGAGTATTTATTTGTATGTTTAGGGTAACGTGTAATCAGAATCAGTTATCGATTATTGTTATGATAAGGGCATCTGTTAGTGTGATTAGGGCATCACACGAATTGTTACAACGTTTGTTTGTGTAACACCCTCAAAATTGTGTCGCAGCAGAATATGTGTTCCGAGGATGTTACTTCATAATACAACAACACAAGATACAAGAGAACGACCTCTAAATGTGTCATTTGAAAAATAATCTCGTTGATTTTAATGCATCCAAAATATTTGTTACGGCATCTCTTAGTATGATAAGAGCATCATGTTAAGTTAGGGCATCTGTTTGTTTTGTTTAGTGCAACCATTTGTATGAACATTAGGGCATCATTGTGTATGTTTAAGGCATCTATTTGTATGTTTAGGGTAACGTGTAAATCATAATCAGATATCGATTATTGTTTTGATAAGGGCATTTGTTAGTATGATTAGGGTATCACACGAATTGTTACAATGTTTGTTTGTATAATTATTGCATCCGAAATATGTGTTACGGCATCTCTTAGTATGATAAGAGCATCATGTTAAGTTAGGGCATCTATTTGTTTTGTTTAGTGCATCCATTTGTGTGAACATTGGGGCATCATTGTGTATGTTGCATCCAAAATATGTGTTACGTCATCTCTTAGTATGATAAGAGCATCATGTTAAGATAAAGCATCTGTTTGTTTTGTTTAGTGCATCCATTTGTATGAACATTAGGGCATCTTTGTGTATGTTGCATCCAAAATATGTGTTAAGACATCTCTTAGTATGATAAGAGCATCATGTTAAGATAGTGCATCTGTCTGTTTTGTTTAGTGCGTCCATTTGTATGAACATTAAGGCATCATTGTGTATGTTGCATCCAACATATGTGTTAAGACATCTCTTAGTATGATAAGAGCATCATGTTAAGATAGGGCATCTGTTTGTTTTGTTTAGTGCATCCATTTGTATGAACATTAGGGCATCATTGTGTACATTTAGGGCATTTATTTGTATGTTTTGGGGGTAACGTGTAATCAGAGTCAGTTATCGATTATTGTTATGATATGGGCATCTGTTAGTGTGATTAGGGCATCAAACGAATTGTTACAACGTTTGTTTTGTATAATTAGTGCATCCAAAATATTTGCTACGGCATCTCTTAGTATGATAAGAGCATCATGTTAAGTTAGGGCATCTGTTCATTTTGTTTAGTGCATCCATTTGTATGAACATTAGGGCATCATTGTGTATGTTTAGGGCATCTATTTGTATGTTGTGGGTAATGTGTAATCATAATCAGTTATCGACTATTGTTATGATAAGGGCATCTGTTAGTATGATTAGGGCATCACACGAATTGTTACAACATTTGTATGTATAGTTAGTGCATCCAAAATATGTGTTACGACATCTCTTAGTAAGATAAGAGCATCATGTTAAGTTATGAAATCTGTTTGTTTTGTTTAGTGCATCCATTTGTATGAACATTAGGGCATCATTGTGTATGTTTAGGGCATCTATTTGTATGTTTAGGGTAATGTGTAATCATAATCAGTTATCAACTATTGTTATGATAAGGGCATCTGTTTAGTGCGTCCTTTGTATGAATATTAAGGGCATCCATTATTTATGTTGCATCCAACATATGTGTTAAGCGCTCTTATTATGGTAAAGAGCATCATGTTAAGTATGAGGGAATCTGTTTATTTTGTTTAGTGCAGCCATTTGTTATGCACATTAGAAGGGCACCATTTGTATGAACATTAGGGCATTTATTTATATGTTTAGGGTAACATGTATGAGAATCAGTTTATCGATATTGTTATGATTAAAGCATCTGTTAGTGTGATTAGGCATCATACGAATTGGTTACAACATTTATTTTGTATAATTAGATGCATCCAAAATATTTGTTACGGAATCTGTTATATGATAAGAGCACATGTTAAGTTAGGGGCATCCGTTTGTTTTGTTTTTGTGCATCTATTTAGTAATTAAAAAAAAGAACATATGGGGGCATCATTGTATGTTTAGGGCTTCTATTTGTTTGTTTAGGGTAGCGTGTAATCATAATCAGTTATCGATTATTGTTATGATAAGGGCATCTGTTAGTATGATTAGGGCATCACACGAATTGTTACAACGTTTGTTTGATTAATTTGTGCATCCAAAATATATGTTAAGACATCTCTTAGTATGATAAGAGCATCCTGTTAAGTTAGGGTATCTGTTTGTTTTGTTTAGTGCATCTATTTGTGTGAACATTAGGGCATCATTGTGTATGTGCAGCCAAAATTATGTGTAACGACACGCTCGTATGATAAGCAGCAATCATTTTAAATAAGCATCGGTTTTGTTTTGTTTAGTGCATCAATTTGTTTGAACATTAGGGCATCATTATGTATGTTTAGGGCATCTATTTATATGGTTAGGGTATCGTGTAATCATAATCAGTTATCGATATTGTAATACAAGGGCATATGTTGTATGATATAGGGCACGCACACGAATTGTTACGACGTTTGTTTGTATAATTAGTGCATCCAAAATATTTGTTACGACATCTCTTTTTATGATAAGAGAATCATGTTAATTAGGCATCATTGTGTATGTTTAGTGCATCCATTTGTATGAACATTAGGGCATCATTGTGTATGTTGCATTCAAAAATATGTGTTACGACATCTCTTAATATGATAAGAGCATCTTGTTAAGATAGGACATCTGTTTGTTTTTTGTTATAGTTCATCTATTTTGAATGAACATCAAGGGGCATCATTGGTGAAGTTTAGGGCACTATTTTTGTATGTTTAAGGTAACGTGTAATCATAATCATTTATCGATTATTGTTATGATAAGGGCATCAGTTAGTATGATTAAGGCATCGCACGAAGTGGTACAATACAGTTTCTAATATCAAATATAACATTTGTTTGTTTTCAAGCAGATGCCCTTTAGTATCTCAAACAGATGCACTAAAATGTATACTTATCGAAAAAAGTAGAAAAAAAAAGTTTGTGAAAAGAAATATTCGGGAAAAAAAAATTTGAAATTTTTTTTCGGAATTTTTTTTTTAAAATATCGATATTTTCAAATTTTCGAATTTTTTTTCAAAATTTTGAACTTTTTTCAAATTTTCAAAAAAAAATATCGATTTGTTTTTCAAATTTTCGAACTTTTTTTCAAGTTTTTGAACTTTTTTTCAAATTTTAGAACTTTTTTTTCCAAATTTTCGAACTTTTTTTCAAATTTTTGATTTGAAAAAATCGATTTTTTCAAATTTTCGAAAATTTTTCAATTTTTTGAACTTTTTTTCAAATATTCGATTTGAAAAATATCGATTTTTTTTCAAAATTTTGAATTTTTTTTTTCTAATTTTTGAACTTTTTTTCTTATTTTCGAACTTTTTTTCAAGTTTTTGAACTTTTTTTCAAATTTTCGAACTTTTTTAAAAAAATTTCAAACTTTTTTTCAAATTAAAAAAAATATCGATTTGTTTTTTCAAATTTTCGAACTTTTTTCAAATATTCAATTTGAAAAAAATCCATTTTTTTTTCAATTTTTCGAATTTTTTTTCCAATTTTCAAACTTTTTTTCAAATTTTCGAATTTATTTTCCAATTTTTGAACTTTTTATCAAATTTTCTAAATTTCTCTTCCAATTTTCCAACTTTTTTTTCGAATTTTCAAAAAATATCGATTTTTTTTTTAATTTTCAAATTTTAAAATTTTGAATTTTTTAAAAAAAAAATTCGGATTTTTTTTATAAATTTTTGAATTTTTTAAAATTAATAAAATTATATATTTATGTAAATATATAAAATTAAATGAAATACAATCTTACCCTTAAAGAATAAAGAAAGTTACAAACAACCCCCTGTAGTATAGTGTTAAAAAAAGGAAGAGAGGAGACTTGATACATAGGTAATGGATGGGTTTTATCTATTTTTTCAACCGAGATGATGTTTTTCCGTCATGATCCCATCTATATATATATATATATATATATATATACATATATATATATACATACATATATATATATATATACATATATATATACATACATATATATATACAATACCATAATATATTACATAACATATATTTATATATATACATATATACATACATACATACACACACATCAATGTATGTATACTATGGTTGTGTATATATATATATATATATATATATATATATATATATATATATATATATATATATTAAGGATCCAGTGAGAAGTAAATTAAAATAAGAAGTGATGAAGAGTGACTATAACCACACATTTGAGATGCAACGACTTGCATTAGATGCATTTATATTCATTTAGATGCACCCCTTCGAGTTTCGAAAGTTAATTTGAAGGGTAAACAGTGCAAATCGATTTTTATGATTTTGGTACTTGTAGAGGACCTAAATAAAAGAGAAATCATGAAATGCATCTTATATACGTATATGCATCTAATCAAAAGCTAAAAAACACATTATGATGCATCTAAGATTATAGGGATGCATCTAAGTTAGGTCGATGTATCTCGAATATGCGGTTACGATTACTTCTTATCCTTCTTATTTTAAGATTACTTCTCATTTGATCATATATCTCTCTCTCTCTCTCTATATATATATATATATATATATATATATATATATATATATAAATTCTAAAATAATTTTTTTTTATTGAGTGTGAAAATATCAAAAATATTTTTGGTTTATAATAAATAAGCGCAAAAAGTGTAACAATCCGTATTTTTGATCAATGTACAACCCTCTTTTCCGTATCTCAAAGCGACGAACACGAAACAATACCCAAAAACTCAAAATCACCCATTAAAACACTAATTGAAGATAAAATCAACACCTACAATCATTCATAACTTCATCAACATCATCAATTGTAAGTTATTTCATCTATTTTCTTTCAATTTGGGTCTAGGGTTCATGATGAACATTAAAAATTCAAATTGGGGATTTCTAATTTTTTTTCAATTTTGTACAATTAGGACTACTAGGTTACAACGTATAACTAATATGCCTCCCATAGACATAGGATTTGCATACATTTGTGAGTTTGTCGAAAATAGATTTCGAACTAAAACCCCAATTTTATTTTCAAATCACTCACATTAGGAACATAATAAAATTGTTGTTATGCATTGTTAATACAATTCAAAAACGTTTTTAAGCACATACATAATGATCTCATGAACAAAGGTCGAGATACGTAACCTATATGTATTTTTCGACATGTTTGGATGAGCAAAATCAAACTAAGGAGCGTTTGGATTAACTCTTAGGATCTTATACTTTAGGTCGAGTTCATCGTTACTCCACATTTGTCATACTTAGGCACACACTAGATACCTAGCTCATTGAGAAAACCTTACTAAAACTGACACTCTTTTAAATAGGTAAAATGACGTTGGAAGAAAAACTATGGTACACCAAATCATAAGTTCCAACTATCTCAGATGAAAATTATCTTCCCAATAACTTAAAACCCTTTATTCAAAACCTTGAGTGTAGATTAATTCATGAAGGTCGTCTAATATCTTCTGAATCTACTAAATATGATAATATTCAATTCATGTTTCAAATTATCAAACTACAAAGTATATATGAACTCCACGAAGGGATCTGCCCAAGATTTCTGATTGAATTTTATTCTTTAATAGAAATTACTAGAGATCATGATCAAAATATCTTTTTGAAATTCTGGGCATTAAAAAGAATATTCAAATTTTCATTAGAGTCATTTGCCTCAATCTTTTCCATTCCATGTGAAGGAGAATGTTCTTACTCTGAAGATTCATCTCTCGACTCTTTGAGAATCAATCAAGAATCAAACACACCTTACCAAACACACATTCCAACACCAAATGAAATTATTCAATCAATCACAACAACTGGACAAACCATCTTTCCAAACAAAATTCTCAAAGAAGAACTTCGTCATGACATGAGATCTTGGAATGAAATCATTCAAGATAATGTCTTTGGCACTCAAAATAACTCAAATTTTCTCCCTGCATCATCATGTCACATGATGTATTGCATTCAAACAAGTACTCCCTTCAACTTTGCTTATTTTCTAACCAAACGAGTTGAAAAGATTAAAAATCAACCAAACTCTCCAATGCCATATGGAATGATTCTAAATCGTCTATATGATTACCTCATCAAAATTAATCCACATCTACAAAAATCAAAATATATATCATATTGGCCATCCATGAAACCTTGGGTTCATCCCAGTCATCTTCAAGCAATTATCTCCATATCCTCTAAAGAAGTTTCAAGTAATGATTCGAATTCTATTTGAGATATTTCTATTAAGTATTATTGCTAGACATACGTACTATTATTATTGCTATGTAATAACCTCTATCTCAGTTATTCTAGTACGTGTATAACTTGTCTTAGCCATTATTCATGCTTGCTTGCTATATGACACTTTATGGACATTTATGTCATTTCTATGCTTCGACTTGGCCCTATTGCATGAGTTTCTCTTTTCTTTTAGCTAGATTATGTAATTCTTGAAGAAATTGAAATGCCATAATCATCCTTCCAACCCACTTAGGCTAATTCTAAAGAACGATTAACTTTTGTAAAATTTTGTAAGCCTCCGGAGAACGGCCCCCAAAATGAAGGGCGGCTACCTAATATATATGGGACCGCCTAAGGGTTACGGGACTGTCATCAGGGGAATCACGAAATTTTCATGTCTCCTCTTTTTCTGCAACTTTGACCCTATTCTCCTTAGGTCCAGCCATTCTTTCCTTTCTATACAAAACACTACTTAGAATCTTCATTCTCCAATACCATGCCTTTCCCAAAACTCCTCTATATATATGAATAACATTCTTCTCCATCTCAATCACCTCTTCCCTTCTAAATCTTTCACTTCTCCTCTAGATCTCAATGTCATCCTCTAGCAAAATCTCCTCGTGACTACTCACGAAAATACCAAAGGACCATTCTCGAACCTTGGAGACAAAGTCATGGTCTTCCTCCTTCACCACATTCTCCTCTACCAAATAGGACTACTCCTACTTCTCCTATCTTAAATAACTCTCTCTCATCCTCTTTACCTCCATAAAACTCAACTCAAAACCTAAATGAAATTCACCACCTATCAAATCTGCTTGACATTAACCTCCAACGGGCAATTGAAGCCATATATCCTTCACCTCCTACCTCACCATATATCCCTCCACCTTCTTTATATCATGTAAACTTTCATTCGGAATTTCGTCATTGTTGCCTGGAAACCTGAAATCTATTTGATACATTGAAAGATGACCTTAATCGTATCAAATCTCTCATCATTGGTCCTTTCACTTAATTGTCATCCTCAATAACAACCTCCCCACCATAATTGAGCACTCTCAAAAGATCAAGTTCACCTAATAATAAACAACCCATCTTTTGATTATGGCATCTTTTATACTTCAAGAATCCACAAGTGTAGATATATGCCTTATTATGTTTTTATTTTATGTCATATGAATGTATTACTTGCATTTTCTATTGTATGAGTTTCTTAATTGTTGAATGAAACTACCTTTTGGGTGACTTGAATCCAATGTGTTATTTAAAAGATATTTGTCTTGCACTTGTACCTCTAACTTTGGTTTGTAGCAAACAATTCTCGTAAGATCGACCCCTTGATGCCCCAAACGAGAGAGAGCATACATCAAGGGGGAGTCTTGATATCGTCGATTTCTTTCTTCTTACAACTACTCGACGATCATCCTTTTTGAATTCGACAAAAAGGAGGAGAAATGGAACAAAACTCATTAATAATGATGTAAACTATTAATTTAATAATTAATACAAAATGCGTTTTATATTTTGTACTCATCAAAAAGGGGGAGAATGGTTAATACAAATAATGTCTAAAAACTCGTTATTTATATTTTTCGACCCCTCAATGTTTAAGAAAATAACAAAAAAAAAAACGTTTACGATAAAATTAAACTTTACAAATTATAATCGTAATAATTCCATTTCTAAGATTAGTAATCACTTAAGGTATAAACAAACAAAATTATTTAAGCATGATTAGTGATCAAGAAAATATTTTTCTCTTATCCATTACATTTTTACAAAAGAATTTTACAAACAAAATTATACAAAATATTTTCTAATTAAAAGAAAAGTTTTATTAAAAACTTAAAATTTGAAATTCAAATTTTCCCCCCAAAATGGAAGGTTCCATACCAGATACAACCTTCCCCACAAAAAGACAAAAAAGGAGCGAAATTTACTGGGCGGCCCCTTATAGGGCTGGCAACCCCCTTATATATCTGGGACCGCCAGGACCGCCCCCAGTGACCGTTGGATTTTCCTGCCTATAAAAACTGCTCTATTCCTTGCAGAAAATCAGACCTCTTAGCAAGAAATTTTCAGATAACTTTCTCTCTCTAAATCTCTTGATCACTAACACTCTTAGATCTTGTTTCAAGTGATCTAATCTTTTCTTCTTATCTCTTCTTTCTCATTCAAGTGCAAGAGAAGAACATTCGTATTCGCCAAAGAAAACGAATTGTTATTTAGTGATCTCTCTTCTTTTCTTCTAAGTACCAAATTCTCTATTGTAATTTATACTTTTTATATATGTTCGATTCGAATTGTGTTTAAATCCGATAGTGTAGATCTAGTGATTGTGTATTGATTGTGAAGTGTTAGATTGGTTCTAGCTAAGATTAGGACTCGACATTTAGCATAGTGTCAGACAATAACGTAAGCGACGTGTAAAAGATTTTCTCTGCCTAAAGGGAGTTTATTAACATAGTGAAATCTTGAGTTGGATACTCGGGGAGTGGAGTAGGGAAAAGAGGTGCTTCATAGCCAAACCACTATAAAATCTTGGCGTCTTGGTTTTATTGTTCCTTTCCTTACCTCTTCATATTATTGTCATTGTTATTTAGCTTTAGTTTAGATTCCTATATTGTTTGTTCATATTGTGAATTGGGTAAACATACAACTCGAATCTAAATATTTTGAAAGCTAACTTTTAAAATGAAAAATGAACCTGTTAACTATTCAACCCGCCTTTCTAGTTTCCACATAGATATTTAGGGATATAGATAGAGTATAAAAATCAAAAATAGTCGGGCGTTAAAATAATAATATTTTATTATTTTGTCTTTTTATCGAAGTTATAAATCTAGTTCGTGTCATGGGTATAGTACGTCTTTTAGTTCGTTTATTGTGATTAAGTCTAATCATTTACAATTTGTAATTTAGTATTTAATGAAAACGTAACTTTTGTCTTTTTGTTGAATCATACGAAAAATGAGTTTTCCATGATATTTCTAAGTGCATGATATTTTATAAAAAATCTTGGTATGACCTGTTTGTTTTTAAAAGTTTTCCCAAGGTTTCCAAACCTTATTTTCCAACATTCTCATTAAATTCCCAATTTCCAACAACATGACAAAAAAAGTTTATATTTACGAGTCGTTTATCAAAACATGACATCTATTACTAGTTTAACCATTCTATACTTACGCAGGTAACAATTGATCAAATATCCGTTTTAGACATCTTGTTTTATAAGTTTTCACCTATTGGGCCCAAAAGCCCAAATGTGAGTCCGATAGTATTTGTTAAGTCTTATATTCCCAAATTCAATCCAAATTGAGTCCATTGGTTTATTGAGCCTTATGGCCTACTTAGAGTTTTATGATTTGCCCGATAGTATAAGAACAAAAGTATTTATACATTATTGGGCTTTTCGGCCCAATAAGCCTACAAGTGTATTTTATAACCCAATAAGTTTCAAAATAGTCCAATAAGCTTTAGGAATAAGCAATAAGCCTTTACTTTGCCAAAATAAGCTAAAAAATAAGACGTAAAATAGAATAAGTTATGGTCAATAAGACTAATAAGTCGTAGCTTATTTTCTTATTAGGCCGTGGCCTTAATAAGCCTAAAAATAAGCTCATATGAGTTTGAATAGTTTAATAAGCTCAAAAAACAAAATAAGTTACCATAATAAGCTAGGAAATAAGTCAACCAAGCATGACGGGTCCAATAGGCCCAAGATAAGCCACGACTTATCTCGGCTTATTGAGCCGTGAGGCTTGTTTGGCCCAAAACCGCCAATAAGCCCTCAAATAAGCTAGTATGCCCTTAAACAAGTGTATGATAAGCTAATAAGCTCTAATGAGTTGAAAATAAGCTGGACAAAATGATAATGGGTCGAGCCCATGGCTCCTTTTCTTTCCCTTGTTGGGCTGAGACACGAAACAAGCTCAAACCCTAAATAAGCCCTAAGTGTGCTTATTTTTAAGCTTTGTTTTGAAATAAGAACTTGACACTAGATATTAGATTACCACCACAACCAAAATATTTGACAGCTCATTTCTTTGTTTCCATTTGTCCACATCGAGACCACAACGCACCCTTTCAAACATTTGTTAAACTTTTAAGTTTTGATTTTTAGAACGATCAACTTGTATAACTAGTACTAGGACACCGTAACAATCATGAAAGTACAAGAATTTGAGGTTTTAGAATACTTACAAAAGAGGGTTTTCAAAATGAAGATTAAAGCTTGAGTATTAGAACTTGACCCTAATGCGTCCTTGTTTCTGTGTCTTTGATCAAACTTGAAAAATGAAGTGTGTGTGTGGGTTGTGTGTGTTCTTCTGAAACCAAGAAGAGAGGAGGGAGAGATTTTAATGTTTTGATGTTTTGATGAAATGAGGATATGTGTGTGTAAATTTTAAATTTGTATGACAAAGGACTAGATGATGCTCCAAAAATGTAGGAATGGTGTTCCCTTGGGGGTAATCGGCTAGGTCTAGAGAAAAAGGGATAACATGCTTATTTTTGTGTCTTTCGTCTTGTGTCGGGATCATGTGTCGTGGTTTATTTTGAAAACGAATCAAAACCCGTAAGTTACTTATACTTTTATCGAATGTAAAATTGTGTTTACGTAAACTTTGAATATTCATACTATATGTTTTATAGTTAAATTGCTTTAGATTTAGTGCAGACTTATGTTTTTCTCCAATGCTTGTTAACTCTAAGCGAAACCCGATATTTTACGTTTTATGTAAACGTTAATAGAAATCTTGAAATACCTTGTTAAAATGAGTTTATTGCAATGCCTAAAAATGTTTAAACATGTCTTAACTTATTGTCATGCTCATATGCGTTGAATGACGTCCTTTGCTGCACACGAGAAAACTTCTCGGTAAGTGACCAAACTTAGCTGTAGATGTTTATTACGTAGTAATTTGTAATAAGACACCTTATCATATAAGAAATATGTTTGGTTGACAGCCGGTTTCACCGTAACTGTTTTACGCATCTTAAAAGTCAACAAAAGTCAAAATTTGAGTTGTTTCATACGAATTGATGGAATAGTAGTATGTAGTCATTGTATTTTGGAATACTATGACCTAAGAAAAATCACCGGTTATCACAGTCTTACCCTCTTAAAATAATTTTGTCCTGAAATTCAACTTGAAGGCATTGTGTTGTAGGAGGGAAGGCAAAGGTACTAGGCACGATATCCAGCCCCTACTAGTCTTTCCTAGCGTGGTTCCTTTTTGATTCTATGGGTGATGGTAGGGTTCCAGCTCGCGTCTTGTCCATATGATACCTCAAGCGTTTCCAAAGGGTCGACCTCAGCGTCTTAGTTTCGAATGTCTAGCAGATCCTATCAGGATCATGTGTGTCTAACGTATCAAAACCTTAACTCGTTAGTCTCCTGTCGTGGTATGCCTTAACTACTTTGGTTATTTGAAATTGTCAGTTTGTAGATTCCTAAAGTAGGTTGTTGTATATATATACATATTTATCTTTGTAAAATGTTTTGTTCAGTTTAAACCACAAGTGTAAAAAAAATTGAGAAACTTTTCATATAAACGTAAACGTTGGTTTAATACTTTAGAAATCCTCCATTAGCGTCAAATTTTGTTTTGGTAAAATAATAGGTTTTGAGTCCTTTGTTCTCCTAGTAGGGTAAGGTCTACTTGTCCTCGTTGTGATGAGATGTCTAGCTCCTCGTTTCTTGTGTATGGGTAAGGCGTGGTGACTCAATCTCTACTTAAGTCTCGAGTCCTTGTTGTCGATCATCGTTCTACGGTAGTGTCGGTGCCTAAAGTTAGAACTACTAGGCAATCTCTACTACTGATGTTGTCTTATGAGATCTTCTTATTGCGCTAAGAGTTTCTTCTACAGGATCCTTGGGCATTCTTTGCTACTTCGGGGGTGAAAGCCGATGGTGTCGTTTCCAAGTTCGTCCTTAGTGTGACGGTTGGTTTAAAGTGGTTATACGGAAGAATGTAAGTGAGTATAAAAGTTTTCATAGTGTATGGTGGATCATGGTGTAATCCGAACGGGTATGAGTTAAATGTATGAATAATAACCATAGTAACCAAGTGACAGAACCTCTAACATCCATAGACTATTTGTTTTATACAAAACCTACCACCGATGAAGTATAATTTGAAATCATAAAATAAATCGGCCACTAACTGATGCTACTTAGTTTAGTGATACAAAATTTTCCTACCCATGAAGAATACTACAGTCCTAAGATAAGTCTACCACTGACTGAAGCTACTCATTTTAGATCTATCATTAACAAAGACTACTCTGTTTAATGAAGTACATGTCAGTCCTAGCTATAACTATCCAATCTACTCCCCTCTACGACTCCTCTCCTACTCCAATGCAGTGACACGATCCCTCTACTCCTGGAGCTCACGCTGTATTCCAGCATTCTACACCAACAAGTCATGAATCAGCCTATGATCCTCATATCTAGCCTGCCATATATCTGCCCTCTAAGCGTCTGACTGACGTTCCCATGCCTCAAGGGCCAAGACTGGTTTCTACATGGCAACAAAAGTGATCGTAGCTCACTCCTGTCTATGTTTTAGGCTCCTAAGCCTGAAATGCTAAGAATGAATCTCATCTCTAACTGCTCCTGAACTATCAGGAAACTCTATAATGTCCCGTCCAAAACCATCGATAAGAGTAGGTGGCAATGCATCTAGACGCTAGGTGTGATCAGGAAGTATACTCCCGTGGAGCTTAAGTTGCGCTCCTACCTCTAAGAACTCATCCTCATCTACTGCTATGGTGGCTGCTGAGGTGGTCACTAGTGAAGGAACGGGTGATGGTATAGTCAGGGATGCTGGTGAAATAGGTAAGGAACCGGAAGACCACTCGGGTGATGCTGGAATCTGAACTGGGGCTTGGGATGGATGGTCAAACTCGATGTCTAGATAAATAGTATCATCCTCAGGGTTTACCCATCTAGGACGAACTGGTAGCCTAGGTGTAGGATCTGCTATCTTCTGGTTTGGTACGTACTTAGAACTTTGTCCTACCTCAAAATTACTATGTGTTGTATCCTCTGCTAGCTCTCGGGCACGACGTCTAGCCGCCCCGTATCCTAATCCACAGGCTCATCCACGGTTGTAACCCCAACTGGGACTGTCGGCTGCCAATCCTCAGATGCAGCCTCCTCGCTCTAGGAATCGGTACTCTCATCCTAAGAGTCCTTACTCTTGGTGTCTGTGTCTGCTATGAACTCAGATGTGCCCTGATATCTCTTTCATGGGGGAAGATCCGGTGATGCAACTAGAGGTGATGATGATGGTGTGGGAGTCTCGCAAGAGGGTCTATACCTCTTACGAAAAGAGAGTGGTGATAGAGCCGTCGCCTCTGTCAATCTGGCTGAGAGGCTAGGTGACAAGGTAGGCTGAGTACGCACGACCATACGTGCAGTCCTGTTGTAGTAAAAAGCTTAAGAAGGTATAGGGGTAGGTGATGTCTGAGTAAGTGGATGATCAGGGGATAATGGTAAAGTGGAATCTGATGGCGAAGCAGTGCTAGTCTCAGATGCCTCTATGGGCTCTGACTCCTTGTCTGAGTGTGGAGTATTAGGGGTGTAGTCTAGGGAAGCTGGAGTGTAGTCAGGTGACAGGGGTGCTGCCCTAGGGGATAGTGGTTGGGTCTCCTCAAAAGGTTCGGACTCAATGTCTGTAGCAATAGGTGTGTAAGCCTGCCTAACTAGCACATAGGGGTCATCATTTATGAGAGTGATCACTAGGAAGTCTCGGGCCCTGTCAATAGGTGTGGTAGCCTCTAGGGAAATAGGGGCTGATAGGGAAGACATGACCTATGATAACACGGTAGGTGTATAAGTAATCTTATAAAATAGTTTATTCGAAATTATCAGCATAAACTTGCTTACATATAGTACTCAGTAGGAAATTATAACTCAAGTACTTATAGTAATATGATAGTCGTGGCAAGCGAACATAAAATGTAAGTGTGGGCAATGATGACCAGGTAATAGAAATAGGGCAATCATTCAAGGCGACACATGATGTAACTAAGGCAATCATACAAGTAAATGGATAATCGATGATGATTCACGCATTAGCAGTCATGGTGAACCATGTATAAGAGCGTAATGTGAAGGTACATATATATACGATATGTACGTTCATGGTCAAAACATTTTTAGGTGATCTTAAAATTTTGTGTCCCCCCCCCCTCTAACATAATTTGAGGGAACTACCCCTATCATTTCATGGTCCTTTGTGAATTAGGCATAGTTGATCAGGCTATGCATAGTTTAGGAAGAACTTATGAAATGATCGGGCTAGTCAACTTCTGTCTTGTTCGAGGTTTTATGAAAAGTTTAGTTGGTTATAGTTGCCTTTTTTTAGAAAAAACGAGCATTATCTATAACCTTGGCCTTGATTATCAATCTGTCACACCTTTACAACGTCAGAAACACAGGGCACGACGTTTTCATTACATTGCACAAGATACAAGATATACCATGATTCGTCACAAGAAAATTTAGTTTACATTGTTACATTTGATGCGGTCTTAAAAACAAGGTACATATGTCTTTAGGAAAACGTCTTAGTCAATGATAATACTTGAACTCCATTTACCTTCTATTCAAAAGCTGATCACACCTGAAAATGATACTCTAAAAGGTTCAACATAAAGTTGGTGAGCTCGTAGATTTAGATGTATACCCAGTTGTTGTGCCAATGTTTTAAGTAGTGGAAAATTGTGCAATATGAAAATAGAATGCATGCATTTAATTTAGACTTCTAACAAAGCAATCCCATGCTATCATAGTGTTTGATTTCCACATAGCAAACCCATGCTATCATAGTGTTTGAATTTAATTTATAGC
Organism: Tanacetum coccineum; assembly: GCA_026074375.1. NCBI lineage: Eukaryota > Viridiplantae > Streptophyta > Magnoliopsida > Asterales > Asteraceae > Tanacetum > Tanacetum coccineum. The sequence continues at coordinate 38,640 of BQNB010004853.1, forward strand.
ATATCAGAGATACCAACCATTACAATGGTTTGAGCATAGTCCTCCGCACCTAAAGCCTACCAGCTGGAGCTAAACATAGGTCGACAAATAGTTGTATGTATGTAGTGTTGATCAGAAGTCCACATTGAACTTTGCATGAATTGATCTTATAAAATTCACATAGCAATTGACATAGAATCCACATGCCATTCATACACGTAGTCATAAGCACATAGCATTGTCCACAATGAAATAGAAGTTTTGCACAGATGAAGAGCATTGAAATGAATTTGAGTATCATATTCCCCCAACAGAAAAATAGTTGAAAAATGGGGCTACGAGAACTCACCTCAACAAGATGATAGTAGCTGAACTAGATGAACTCTAAGTAAATGCGCAACGGTACCCGACCACGACCTAGTAATAATTTTACCTTAGTATATGTTTCATGATAAACGACTTGTTGCACACACGTTTGTATTGCTATTTATGAAAATGTTTTGCATACTTGTTATGATGTACTTTGTTTTCATGGTTATGTAGTAACTAAGTAGTTTGACTCGATGAGTTTGAAATCCACATATGATGCACGATCGAGGAATGAAAATAAAAGGGAAGAGGATTATAGTGTCACGAATAAGAGAATACAAATTTAGAATTCGGAGTCGAATATATAAGAATAATTATTGAACAGCTTGATAATTAAGGAAATAAGGGCTTAGATGATTAAGAATATAAAACCATAGAGTATAAAAATAAAAAATAGTCGGGCGTTAAAATAATAATATTTTATTATTTTCTCTTATTATCGAAGTTATAAATTTTGTTCGTGTCATGGGTATAGTACGTCTTTTAGTTAGTTTATTAAGTCTAATCGTTTACAATTTTAATTTAGTATTTAATGAAAACGTAACTTTGTCTTTTTGTTGAATCATACGAAAAATGAGTTTTTCCATGATATTTCTAAATGCAGGATATTTTATAAAAAATCTCGGCATGACCCGTTTGTTTTTAAAAGTTTTCCCAAGGTTTCCAAACCTTATTTTCCAACGTTCTCCTTAAATTCCCAATTTCCAACAACATGACAAAAAAAAGTTTATATTTACTAGTCGTTTATCCAAACATGACATCTATGACTAGTTTAACCATTCTATACTTACGCATGTATCAATTGATCAAATATCCGTTTTAGACATCTAGGTTTATAACTTTTCACCTATTGGGCCTAAAAGCCCAAATGTGAGTCCGATAGTTTTTTCAAAGTCCTATATTCCCAAATTCAATCCAAATTGAGTCTATTGGTTTATTGGGCCTTATGGCCCAATAAGAGTTTTATGATTAGCCCGATAGTATGAGAACAAAAGTAATTATACCTTACTGGGCGTTTTGGCCCAATAAACCTACAAGTGTATTTTATAACCCAATAAGTTTCAAAATAGTCCAATAAGCTTTAGAAATAAGCAATAAGCCTTTAGTTTGCCAAAATAAGCTAGAAAAGTAAGACGTAAAATAAAATAAGTTGCGGTCAATAAGACAAATAAGTCGTAGCTTATTTTTTTATTGGGCCATGGCCTTAATAAGCCCAAAATAAGCCGATATGAGTTCGAATAGTTCAATAAGCTCAAAATAACCAAATAAGTTACCAAAATAAGGAATAATAAGCTGGGAAATAAGTCAACCAAGCTTGACGGGTCTAATAAGCCCAAGATAAGCCACGACTTATCTTAACTTATTAAGTCGTGAGGCTTGTTTGGCCCAAAACCGCCAATAAACCCCCGAATAAGCTAGTAAGCCCTTAAACAAGTGTATGATAAGCTAATAAGCTCTAATGAGTTGAAAATAAGCTAGACAAAATGATAATGGGTCGAGCCCATGGCTCCTTTTCTTTCCCTTGATGGGCCGAGACACGAAACAAGCCCAAACCCCAAATAAGCCCTAAGTGTGCTTATTTTTAAGCTTTGTTTTGAAATAAGCACTTGACACTAGATATTAGATTACCACCACAACCAAAATATTTGACAGCTCATTTCTTTGTTTCCATTTGTCCACATCGAGACCACAACGCACCCTTTCAAACATTTGTTAAACTTTTAAGTTTTGATTTTTAGAACGATCAACTTGTATAACTAGTACTAGGACACCGTAACAATCATGAAAGTACAAGAATTTGAGGTTTTAGAAGACTTACAAAAGAGGGTTTTCAAAATGAAGATTAAAGGTTGAATGTACAACCCAAACGTTGTTTTCGTTTACCTACGACTATTAGAACTTGAACCTTATGCATCCTTGTTTCTGTGTCTTTAATCAAACTTGAAAAATGAAGTGTGTGTGTGTGGGTTGTGTGTGTTCATTCGAAACCAAGAAAAGAGGAGGGAGAGATTTTGTTGTTTTGGTGTTTTGATGAAATGAGGATATGTGTGTGTAAATTTGAAATTTGTAGGACAAAGGACTAGATGATGCTCCAAAAATGTGGGAATGAGGTTCCCTTGGGGGTAGTCGGCTAAGACTAAAGAAAAAGGGATCTCATGCTTATTTTTTATCTTTCGTCTTATGTCGGGATCATGTGTCGTGGTTTATTTTGAAAACAAATCGAAACCCGAAAGTTACTTGTACTTTTATTGAATGTAAAATTGTGTTTACGTAAACTTTGAATTTTAATACGATAGGTTTTATATTTAAATTTCTTTAGATTTAGTGTGGACTTGCGTTTTTCTCCGTTTCTTATTAACTCTAAGCAAACCCTAAAATTGTACGTTTTATGCAAACGTTAATAGAAATCTTGAAATACCATGTTAAAATGAGTTTATTCCAATGCCTAAAAATGTTTCAACATGTTTTAACTTATTGTCGTGCTGGTACGCGTTGAATGACGTCTTTCCTGGTAAGTGATCAAACTTATGTGTAGATGTTTAGTACGTAGTAATTTGTAATAAGATAGCTTATCATAGAAGAAATATGTTTGGTTGACAGCCGATTTCACCGTAACAGTTTTACGCACCACAAAAGTCAACAAAAGTCAAAATTTGAGTTGTTTCATAGGAATTGATGGAACAGTAGTATGTAGTCGTAGTATTTTGGGATACTATGACCTAGGAAAAATCATCGGTTATCACAGTTGATGACTTGGCCCATGTGGCTAAGTGTTGATGATGACTGATAGTAGGAGCCTGAAGAGATTCAACTGAGGAATTCAAACCATGGAAGTCAAAGTTATTGATAAGTGTGAGCAGTTCATGTAGAGTGGTTGAATTCTTGGTGTAGGCTTTAATAGCTTCAATAACCTTTCTGTTAAGAGCAGGATCATCCTTAACAGCTTCCTGAATAACTTTGAGTGTCTCAGTGACCCCATTTAAAACTTTGAGAAGATCAACCCTTTCAGTGCTATTTTTGTCAAGATAATCCATGGTTTCCTGAACAAGCTTGTCAGTTTGGTCCTTATGATCAACATTTTCTTTATAGTATCCTTTAATAGAGGACCTGAGGTCAACATAAGAGACTACGGCTTCTTCATGCTTTGACCACTGATCTTCAGTTATCCTGCTATACCACACTCTAAAAACTTTTCAAATATACTTTTGCAGTTTTCTTTCAGTAAGTGGCAAAATATTGTCATATTCTTGAGAGCATCAGGACAAGAAGAGTCAGAGTATGATTCTTGAGCATGAGATGATTCAGGCTGTTCTTAGTTTGGTGGTGCAGACTAAGCTTCTTCATTAGTGGGTGGGATGTTTTTATCCATATCTTCTCTAGCTGCAAACACTTCTTCATTATCACTTTTCTGAACCATTTCATCATCAGATAGTAGCAAGGATTGGACATCAACAAAAGTTTTGAGTTGCAAGGTTTTAGAATATGGCTTGACTTCAAAAGAAGTCTTGCCTTCATTTTCGGTCAGGGACTGATACCTCAATCTAGCTGACTGGGTCTGGTCAGCCTGGTACTTAGCATCAGTCCTTGAGGGATTAGCAACAGGATTGGTTAGTGGTTCCATATTAACGAGTGGTTTCAATCCTCAAAGTCTTTGTCCCCAAGCGGTCTTTAGGTAACGGCGTGGTTTTAACCGTACCTTCATTAAAAACCATGGAAGCCAATCCTATATTTTGTTTCCCATTGAGTCTTTAGGATTAAATTTTTTACCCTCATGCAAAAGCTATGATTTATGAGTGCCCTCATCCAGTTGAGTGAAAGGCAATCCCGTACTAGCAAGTTGTTTATTTCTCTCTGGATCTTGAGGATTAGGTACATGGCCTGAGGAGACTAAGTGGGATTGCTTAGAATCCTCTGTTGGCTCAAAGGGTAGTGTTACCTTGGTCTTAGTTGGTGTCTTTTTGGAATTAGATTTCTTCCTGTAACGCAGTGACCTAGAAGCCTTAGGGCTATGTGACTGGGGTAAGGTTAGAGTCACAGTCTAAGGCTTTCTTTTCTTTTTCTTAATAGTAAAAGGAAGTAGGTTCACTGATTTTTCATGATTGTTTACAACAACCATAAAGGTCGTCAATTCAATAGGCGTGACTTTGGATGGGTCCTTAGAAAATCTTAAGTTACTCAGGATGGTAGGAGAACTCCCAAAACTTTCATCCTGAGTGTAATTGGAACCCAGTAACACTTTTAGGGCACAAGACACAAATCTAAGGTAGGAGACATACTTTTGCCTAGACTTGTTTATAAGCCTGGTTACGAGATTATTGTATATGATCTCTCCTATGTCTACCTTTGTCCCTGTGAGGAGACAATAGGCAAAAAGTTGCTGGATTGAATTTACTTCCTCAGTAGAGGAGTAGTTACTGCCGAGAACCTAAACAACAAATGTGAATAGAATCCTCCAAGCCATAGGAAAGGCAGTTTTCAGGACGGGTGTCCTATCCAATAGAATTAGATTATCAACAATCTTGGCCAATTTAGCCTTTACTTCCTCAATATAGGGATGAGACACATATTTGCCTTTTGCATAATCAAGTCCATTGGATTCAGTAAAGGTTTTGAAGTCAAGGGTTAATGGCTTCTTGCCATTCATCACTCAAAACTTGATTAAATACTTCTTAAGAGGACGAACCTCAGAGTTATCAGTAGGTGGGTTTGGGTGAGAGGCAATGGCAGTGCACCAGAACTCCCTGAGGAGGTTTTGATACACCATTGAGGGTGATTTAGTAAAAGCCTCAACCAAAGGGCAATTCATCAAATATTTGCAAAGATCATGATAGGCTGGGGCGGTTTATAGATAACCAAAGATACCCACAATGTTGTTGTTGTGAAAAACAAAGGATACCACAGTCAAGTCACCACACTAAGGGGCATACTTAATTACTTGGTTAGATGCCATTTTTATAGTTTTGAGAGAAAAAAGGACAATGGCAATATATCACTTACCATATGGTCACAAATCGAGTCTGACTTTGATCGCTGTCGTAAAATAAATGATATGTTATCAAGGTTGTATGAATGCTAAGATAGATATCTTAGATGTACAACTTTGAGCAAGAAAAATGGTTTGATGAAAATGTTTTTACCCATAATGATGAATCACAAATCAAGACCTAGATGAGATTCTAAAGAGAAACTAGAGAGAGAAAGAGAGTGGATGGCACTTATAGAGAGAGAACGTAAAATAACATAAAATGGGAGTTCTTACAAATGACCAACACCCTCTCCATGTGATGGAGAGGGCTTATATAGTACCACATATAGATGGCAAGCCCATGGATAGTCCATGGGCTTGGTCCGGTTAGTTTACACGTAACCGAACAATTGACTACGAGCTACAATATACTATTTTGGTTGTGACCGAGTCTTTTCTCAATTCCTAACAATCTCCCCCTAAGGGAGTTCACTCCAAGTTACAAAAACTTAATCCTAGCATTTTATGACATCGTTCTTTTTCATAGTCTTGATTCTTTTTACTTTATCTTGTATCGATATGTAGTGAGCTTGATCTTGAGCTTGCTCTTACTTGCATGATAAAATGTGATCTTGAGCTTCTTTGAGATCATCAGCCAAACATCATCTCTTTGTATCATTTTGTAATCTTTTTCCTCCTTGTGATCTTGTGACCTTCGGACCGACATGCTCATACCTCTCTTTATCTTGAAAGCTTGTATAATCATCTTTCTTGAAATTCTTTAACTTTAACACTTTGTGACTTTAAGGAAGATGTGCAGTATTAGAGTAGCAAAAGTCTTTTGAAACATGTACTTGAGCTTTCATCATGTCTTAACGTATGTCGGTCGGGTATGAGCATGCGGTTATGAACTTGATTCTGCTAGAACTAGGTATCTCCATCTCCATCTTTATATGAACCTATAATAAAACAGTTAGCAATAAAGCTTGTGGACGAATATGGCTTTGTCATTTGTCCGGGTTTGGTTGGATCTACCTCCGGTTCTGTGAGGACCGACATGTGATCAAGTAGATTCAAATTAAGAAGAATCTCCTTGACAAGATTTCCAGCATAAGCATCAGATCTTCTAATGTGTGAACATCAAAATCACCTTACTTGCTTGTTCTCTTTATTGGAACGTCGCAAAGCAGACAGCATGATAAGAGTGAATCAGTTAGTTACTATCTTACCGATTAAGTCATCAATTCATAGTCTGGACCGAATCGATATCTAGTGTCACAAGTTTGATCCATATAGGATCTCATAAGTCACCTACCACAGAGCTTGCTTGATATTGGCTTTGGAAGGATTTCCATCGTCATTGTGAATACTTAAGTATCACTCTGATGTTTTGGCAAGATCACAAGGATAATGCGCATGACTCTTGATATTTTACTTGATTTTCACAGTGTATGAAGAACAAGTGAATGGTAGATAGTGTCCTAGTGAGATTTATGGATGATCTCTTATGGCTTTAGACTCAATAGTGCACTTTGGTTTTAGTAATCGGAGGCTGGAGTTGACTGCCACCTATTCAATACCAACTAACTCGGAGTGAGAAAGTCGATAGATAACGTGTTTAGTCTCTATGAGAATTGAAACATAAATCTTTTATGAGATTTTGAGTGGCTAGGAAGGGTTATGCATTGCATCACTGGGTCCATGATATCTATCTTTAATACTAGACAACAGCTTAGTGTTTCTGATAGCATATGTATTGAACTGGTTTCTACCTAAGTGTATGAAGGGCTTCTTTCTTTAAACCCTTTATCCTTATATTTCTTTTTCATTCTTTAACCCCTTCAATGATTACCAAGACTTCATCACTAACACCTTGTTAGGTTTATTGTAGTGTTAGCTCTAACTTAGTCCACATTATTCCCCATTCTAACTTTTACTCCTTTTGTATCATACCTAAGGACTTTTACACTATCTAATGGAATGTCCCTGGGTAGATCCCTCTGGTTCTAGCTGGATCATGGAACAAATACCTAATCTTAACCACCTTATAACTCCATAAAATAAAATACATGGTCAGTCTTTTTGATATCTCCATTATTGCCATTAAAACTATTTTGAAAAACCGATCAAGGTACTTGTGATATAAATGAAAGCTTTTGTACCTTGATGTTTTCATCTTTTAAAAATGCTCCCCCTACATATGTGCATCGATTATTGAAAGCCTTTTGCACATACAAGGGAGAAGCTAGAACTTGAGTCCTTTTAGATCACGTATATTAGTTGCATTGTTTTAATCACATTTTCTCCCCTTATTCAAAATGTCAAAATCTTCTGATATTTGGGATATCAATTGAATAGGACTATGCGGGGGAGAGATTATAGTAATTAGCAAGCTTATTCGGAACATATTAATGATACCCCTCAATAATTGAGGGAAGGATATAGTGTTAAGTACATATTATGAAAGATTTTGAATTTAATGAATAAATTCATGAAAAATTATACTTAACACATATATAATTATTTATGTATACTATAAATTTATATTTTATACAAGATAAGATATGAGACAGGACCTGACATGTTTAAACCAAGTATGACCTATTCATACTGTCCTTTGAAGCAGTCGTTTGTCCGTCTCTATTTTTCTGCCACCAACCAACACTTCTAAGCTTCTTAGAACCCGTCTTTTAAATACCAGATCGTCAATCTTGTTCAGCATGATGCCTGTGCATATTTTATCCTTTTTTGTCCATTCCCTCAAAGGCATGCCTTTGTTGTACCCAAACTTGAAGTTTAATAGCCTTTCATGAAGAATTTTACAAACTAATTGGAGAGTCCCAACACAAAACTTATGGATCTCATCAACTCGCATCAGCATTTTCTTCCTGCGCTTGTCTTCATAGATAATCCCTGGTGGATCATAGTTTGGAGTGTACGGTTCTTTGACTGAGAGATGCTGACATGATCTTTGAGGCTTGGTTATGTTGAGCTTTCTATGGTAACATTCAACGCCTAGTTGAATGTCTTCAACCCTGTACTTAACAATGATTCCTTGGGTGAACATTTTGAGAGCAGTAACGAAGTCCACAATCACATCACCATCTAGGTTAAAGAGCTTGTTTTGAGCAATCAGCAACAACATGTCTTCAATGTCATTAAGTTGTAAGTCCAGAAAGTTACCTTTTTGAACTTGTAAAGTTTTTGATCAACTCACTTTACAACTATTTCCTCCAAGTAACCATAACCGGATCTCTTTTCAATCTTGACACTAACAACCCTCAGGATTCTCATAGTTTAGAAAACTTCATGTTTGGACTTTTGATTGATCATAGCTCTGCAGTATTGTTGTCAATGTAGACCCCACAGTAAGATATTCCAAGAGAAGCATCCTTGTCATAGGCAATAATGACTGGACTCCATGATGTCAGAATCATGTCTTGAATGCCTTCCAATGTGTCACTTGCAGCTGGTGTCTTTGTAATGGAAGAGGAGTAGGATCTTTCTTTTTTTCTTGCTTTTAAGTATTCAAGATCATTATTAAATAAGAATTCAATGAGAATTGTAAGTCGAACTTCTTTTTCTTTCAGGGGTAAAGGCTTGCTCATATCAACTGGGCTTTTATGACCTTTGTGGTTTGCCCAGTCGAGTTGATCTGTCAAAGCACGATAGCATTCCTCTATATTGTACTCCAACTCAACACAGCTTTTGTTGGTACCTTTGAGTAGATTAAATAATAGACCTACTAGATCCGCTCTTATGATCTTGTTAAGCTTAAGACGATTCATAGCAAATGCTGAAAAGTCAATGGGAGTACTCATCAACTCATCAAATATGAGTGGAGGCTTCTCCGCTTGTATCATCTCATTGAACCATGGCTGTTCTGGAGAATCATCAATGGTTTTAACTGTATTCCAGTCTAAATCAAGTGTCTTATGCCTTGGAGATTTCTTGAACCAAGTCTTCTTCGGAATCCTTGGAGCAACATCTGCTTGTGTTTCATCAGTATGAGGTGGTTGACCAGCATCACCAACCTTATCATCAAGGGTTTGCTCAATATTATCTAAAGCTATCTCAAAAACTGGTTCTTCAACTGATTCTTTTGCAGTCACGGATTTGCCAGATTTAGACGTTCTAGCCGGAGATTTACCTTTAGATGATTCTTTGGTGGTGGATGTCTTCTTGGATGATTCAGACTCATTGAATCTTGTCTTTTTAGTCTTCTTACCCCGGTTTGATCTAGCTGAAGCGTCTTCATCTTGATCATCTTCAGGGTCTCTTTTCTTGAGAACTTTATTAGAATTGTCACCTTTTTCTATAGTGGCTTCATCAAGTAACATTGACCATGTAAGTGCATCATATAGCTCTTGATGTGTGTCATGAGTCAGGTGAGATTGACTTTTATGCATCTTAGCATAGAGTATCTTCTTCAGTTCATACTCAGAAAGAGACTCAGCTGCTTGAATAGCAGATTGACGTTGGGAGGAGTGTTAATACAAATAATGCCTAAAAACGTTATTTATAATTTTAGACTCCTCTACATTTTGAAGATGAAAAAAATATAAAAACATCCACAAAAAAATAAACGTTTACATGCTATTAATCGTAAACTTCCATTTCGACATAAATCACTTAAGGTATGGATAAACAAATCATTAAACATGATTAGTGATCAAGAAAATAATTTTTCTTCTTGACCATCACATTTCTACAAAAAGATTTTCTTACAAAAATAACACAAAATAGTGTTATTAATAAAAAAATGTTTTATTTAAAAACATAAATTTGAATTCAGTTTTTCCCTCCAAAACAAAAAACAACATACCAGGATCAACCTTCCCCACAAAAAGACAAAAAAGAGAGTGGCAGTCTAGTGGAGGCACCCTTAGTGGCTAGGCGGCCCCCAGATATATCTGGGACCACCGGGACCACGACCAGATACCGTTAGGATTTCCTGGCTATAAATACTGCACTATTCTCAGTAGAAAAATAGACCTCTTTGCATGAATTTTTTAGTCACCTTTCTCTCTCTAAAAACCTTCTGTCTCTCACTAAATCTCTTGATCACTAACATAGTTTAATCTTGTTTCAAGTGATTAAATCTTATCTTCTACCTTCCTCCTTCTTCTATCAAGTGTAAGAGAAGAACACTCGTATTCGCCAAGAAACAAAGTGTTATAGATTAGTGATTTCTCCTCTCTTCTTCTAAGATCCAAATCTCTATTTTGATTATCTTGTGTGATTGTGTGAATCAGATAGTGTGTAAATCTAATATTATAGATATGTGATTGGGTAGTATTTGTAAAGTGGTAGATTGGTTCTAGCTAAGATTAAGACTCAACATTTAGCTTAGTGTCAGAAAATAACGTAAGCAACGTGTAAACGGTTTTCTTCACCGGAAAGGAGCTTGTTGACATAGTGAAATCTCGAGTCGAATACTCGGGGAGTGGAGTAGGGCGAAGAAGAACTTTGTAGCCGAACCACTATAAATCTTGGTGTCTTGGTTTGATCATTCTTTCCCTTAACTCTTTATATCGTTTGTATTTCTCATTTATTGTTTGTGTAGTTATTACACGTAGATAGTTATCTCGATTGGTTCATATTGTTGATTTATTAAGCATATACTCGAATCTAACAATTTTAGAAGTAAAAAATTTAAAACGCCAATTAACTTGTAAACTATTCAACCCCCCTTTTAGTTTCCACAGTTGGTATCAGAAGCCGAGGTCACTCAAGATTTTTAAAATATACTATATTTTAAAGCTTGGATCGATCTATGGATTCCGAAAAATATCTAAAAGGGCAATCCATGCAAATACCACCACTCTTTGAAAGTGATAGTTTTATTTATTGGAAAAATAGATTCGAAAAATATGTTAAATCAAAAGATTTTGATCTTTGACATGTTATTACTGATGGTGACTTTCAACCTATTGAACAAAATCCGGAAACCAAACTAGATGAGGTTATCTCTTTTGGAAAAAAAGTGATGATCTTAAAAAGAGGCTTGCGAAAAACAACGAAGCCAAAATGGTTATTTACAATGCTTTGTCAAGAAAAGAATATGAAAGAGTTTTCATGTGTAATACGGCAAAAGAAATTTGAAAAACTTTGTTAATCACCCATCAAGGTAATAGCCAAGTCAAAGATAACAAGATCGACCTTTTGGTACAATAATATGAACAATTCATCATTTCTAAAGACGAATCTATAGATAGTGCTTTTTTCTAGATTTAATACCATTATTACTAGTCTAAAAGCTCTTGATAAAGGTTATTCTAGCAAGAACTATGTTAGGAAGTTTCTTAGGGCTCTACATCCTAAATGGAGAGTAAAGGTCACGCGATTGAAAAGTCGAAAGATTTGACATCACTATCACTTGATGAACTTATCGTGTGACAATCCTTCAATTTCAGGTCGTTATTTTATCCTCGAGTATTAATTATAATTTTCATTTTTATGTTGAGATATGAACTCACGACTAACCGGGAGAATTAGGGCTTACATTTGTAAATTACGCGACGTTTATAAAGAACCGGCGAATCCTACGTTAAACATCGACGTTTATATTTTCAAAATGTCATAGAAATATTTTTATTACATTCGTTTTTATTTTTCGTGTCTCGTACTATTTTTACGTTTTACGAAAAACGACTACAAATCGTACCTTTTTAAATATCGAACTTTGATAATACCCGTATTTACAAAATTGTGGGTCAAGTTTTTATATAAAAAAAAATCAACACACATATAACCCCTCCCATTGGGGCGGATTCACCAAGGGGGGAGGTGTCCCCTTGGCATTGAACCTAGCCATGGCCTTAAACACTTGGCACCTTGCTCCAAGCTCATATAAAAGGCCACTTTTGACCAATTTTCACACACACAAGTTATTATACATCTAAATTTCTACATTTTCTCTTTTCCTCTCTTGCCTTTGATGCCACCAACACAACACAAACACCAAATCTTATAAAAATTTTAAAGATCAAACAATGAGCACACTAGTGAATATGACTACCTAGTGTGTTTCTTATATTTTTGAAGTGATTTAAAGAAGTATTCAAGAAGGTTTACATATATTTTGGGGCTTAAGTTAAACAAGTTTTTAGGTAATAAAAATGGTGATCTAAAATAATTTGGGTGAAGATCCAAGTTGGAATAGAAGGGTTATATTATTTTTTTGATCAATTGATCATTCTCATCATTTATTTGGGGTAAAACTCTACTTGTTTTCATTATTATTGTATTTTTTATTTCCTTATTGTATATGTAAATGTATGATATATGATGATCAAGAGGTTAAATTGTCCATGCATGCATAGATCTAGGTTAAAAATGGCTTAATTAACTATTGAAACTAGCTGGAAATCACTAAAAATTATAGGATGATGTTAACAGTAAGTTCTGGAATTTTGAGTAACTTTGAGAGTTGATTTGAATACTCTATGTTGTAGAAAAATGTCTTGTGATCATGTAGCAAATTGGATCCCCATTGGAATGTAAAAATTGAGTAAGTTATAGTCAAAATACTAAAACTAGTTGATTCTAACATTGCTATACAGATGGTACAAAAAGTTATACTTACGTACTGAGTTGGTTAAAAGGTTAAAACTACGAGACCTAGATAAAATCATGTAGGTTCTGGATCAATTGGATGATCAACCAATTCATTATGGTTTGTAAATGGCGAAAGTGAGATTTCAGTTCGAATATGTAACTTGACCTTTATGTATAAAGGTAACCCTATGTATATGTATGACTAAAAGATGTACTAAAATGAGTTTGAATCTGTAAAGTGGACTTAAATATGAAGCCAAGCATATAAATATATAAATTATACCATTTACGGTTCATAAATTACGACTATTTTCGTAAACACAAAAGTATACAAAATTTACTACTACCCGAACACTATGCTATGTAAAGCGATTTTTGTAACAAAGACCCGAGGTGGTAGGACCCACTTCTTGGGAGTTTTTAAAAGTTAACTTACTGATAATAAACATGTCCCGACCTCGAGAACCCAAAAATTTATAATAAGACTCATTTACAAGCTTGAATGGGCCATAAGGCCTAATTGGGCCACTAGGCCCAATGTATTAAAATAGACATATTGGACTTGGCTTTAAGCCTAACCCACTTGGGATTAATTAGTGGGCTAAGACCTGGTCTTGGGTTAACAATATCAACCTAAATACTCAATGGACTTACTAATAGGCCTATTGGGCTTTTTGGGATATATTGGACCATAAGAGTAAAAATGGCAAATAGAAACTAGTTAAAAACCTAGAAAAACCTAAGTGTGAAATAATTAAATCATTGGGTCATGATCATCTAATAAAATACATGTAAATATATACGTACTTATTTATCTTACGAGTCATCGTTAATTTTATCGGCTAGAAACCTAAGACCCATTACAATTTGTATAGGTCTCGGTTGATCGACGCGCTTACGCCCGAAGTTCTTATCTATCGATATTCTCTTCCGACATCACCAAGTGAGTTCATAGCCTCGCATTTTTACACTTTAATTGTTTTATAAACCCGCGAGGGAGATAACATGCTTGTTTTTAAAATAGAACACAAGGGAGATTGTATGCTAGTTGCCTCGATTATTATTATAAGTTAGCTTAACTCGCTAGATAAAAGACCTGCGGAAATCATGAATTGTTTGTAACAGTAATGGCATACGCTTATACATGGAATAGTACTATTTAGAGGTTGCCACCTCCAATCCGTGACGACTAGCTATCGTCTCGTGTCGGGAAAATGACACTACGGATGCGTTGTATAGAGAATAATATGCACTCATAGCGAGGGTGTATAGTGGGCATTTTGTATTGATATGGTAACGTTCGATTCATGAGGCTTATAATAATCCCCCTATAACGTTGTCTGATCCACATCGTTATATCCTGAAAATTTTGAGAAATGATACTTGTGTTCGGAGATTAGATGTTGGGAACCCCAACATATTTTTATGGTTTTTATATATAAACCCTATGGATTCACTCAACATTATTGTTGACGTTTTAGCATGTTTTATCTTAGGTCCTTGAAGGTAATTCGGCGATGGAGATTTTGGTTGTTGCTTATCGAGTCGTTTTCTATGCTTAAGTTGTTATATTATGACGTAGCACCCCAAATGACCCTTCCGCTGAGACGTATAAAAATGGGGGTGTTAAAGATTTGTATCAAGAGCTTAAGTTATAGAGAACAAAAGATTTTCAAAAAGAAAAATGAACGAAAGAATTTTTGAAATCTTGTAACTATAACGGTGCAATAGAAATCTCCGAATTACCGACAGGACAAGAATGAGAAGGATTTATTTATCGATATTTATATATATGGAAATATATATATATATATATATATATATACTTCTATATATATATATGTGGTAATATGAGATTATTCATTTATTTTGAAATATAAATGATGATTATGTGATTATTTTAATACTATACGAGATATTTATACGACGCGGATTGTCATGAAGAACTCTAACCCTCTTAACAAACCGAACGAAGCTATTCCCGAAGTGAACCCAGTTGTTCCCGAGCCGAACCAAGTTGTGGATATCCATGATCCCAACAAAATGGTTGACATTCCCGACGACGTTGATTTAGTTGATTATGATGAAGAAAAACCGGAAGAAGATCCGGAAGAAGACCCGGAAGAAGAACCAGAACCGAATAATGGGCATGTGAATCATGGTCCCACATGTTGACCCAAATATCCGGTGTTATGATTGGTTGGTTAGAGGAGAAGGATGGTGTAAATGAAGGTGTTAAATAATGAGGATTTTAGAGACGAGATGTTGAGGATTGAGCTCAATGGCGTTGCTGGTGTTGAATATTTCTTTATTGAGGTAGAGGGTGACCAAACCCCGCCACCTAGAGATGAGTCTTCTGATCCTGAGCCACCGAATGCTGAGTCGCCTAATGAGGAGTTATCTGATTCTGTATCATCTGATTCTGAGTCGGAGGACGAGGAGGCTGATATTGCACCTGAGGCCACTGTTAAGACTGTTACCCAAAGGTCGTTTTGTTCTTACTTTTCGAGGGGTATATTGAGAGTAGGGGAGTCATCTTTCTCTCGTGATCATAATATGTTGGTGGATTGACACCTTGGCTTTGAGACGTGTTTTGGAGAGTTTTCCCCCCCTTTGGTTTACGAGCTAGCTTACGGAGGCTGAGTTGGAGTACAAACCCAAGCTGAGATTGCTCTTCTAAAGTTAAAGAATAAGATCGAAAAAAAGAGAGAGAATTACTTGATCATGATTTGGGAGATGTTGAGCGTACTTTGGGTAATGTTTTAGAGAGGTTGAAGGTGTTGGAGAGTAGAGAGAATGCCACATTGAAGAAAAGATTGACTAAGACTGAGACTAAGTTGGCGTGGCCATATGGTGGTGATATTAGCTGAGGGGAGTGCATGAGTCCGAGGTTGCGGACAAGTGGTTTTATTATGGAGATGTTCGCATTGGGGTTGTTCCTAGCCACCTTCGTGATGAGGTATCTAAGCGTCCTGAGAAAGAAATGAAGAATCATTCTTTGATGGGGCAAGGGACCTTCCGAGCACGTGGACCACTAGTGACTCATTAGTAGAGTAATTTTCATTGTAGTATCTTTTGTAAATCACTAACTAACTGATGGATATCAGTTAGTAGAATGAGTCCTTGGAGTTGGTATAGCATTAGATGGTGACTATGTAATGTTGTGTCGATACCACTTGTTGACTCGTTTGTGGTAATGTAAAATAACTATCTTTTGTGATTTCTAATTTCTACGTGAGTCGTTCGTTATCTTTATTTTCTTATTTCTTGAAGTTATTACTATGACTGATGCATCTTTGATTTGAATACTCATTATGATTTTGGAATTGACGTTGTTATTCTTCCTCCTCGTATTCTCAATCGAATCGATATCATTGGATCTACATGATGATTTGGGCTAAAATCATTTCTTAACATATTGTTTCATTTCCACCCATCCATTTTGTGAACCACTCTATACTACGCTCATGCAAAAACCACTTATTGTTTAATAAGTTATTATAATATTCACTGAGAAAAAATTTAAATTATCCTAATTTTATGAGTTATTTTATTGAGAATTATAAATAGTTGCTATCATCCTTAAAATTATTTATTAATCTTATTGTTAATTAAATTACTTTCATACTATGAACGGTTCTTGTAAAATCATTTTTGATTTATATCTTATAATTAAGCATGATCTACATTTAAATATGATGATATAGTTTGACGAACTGAGCATTGCATTGCTTATCCTAAATTATACTTAGTCGTTCTCATACGTATAATTTCAGAAGGGGCCTATGAAAAGGCCTGAATAGTAGTCACGTTAGATTTGATCAATTTTTACCGTACATTCCGAAAAGAAAATTTTTTTTGGCTTGATGTAGTACAGTTAGGGGCATACTCAAATATGTGCCCTTGTCCTTTTTCAATCGAATTAACCATCTTGGATGCGGTTTTATATTGACAATTTTTATTTACTTTATTTTCCTTTTCATTTTCATTCATGAACATTCTTTTCTTTATTTGGACACTTATCCAAATTATCGACTACTGATACCCGACTTGAAGTTTTGACGTTTCTATCCTTTCTTTTTGACTAATCCTCCTTTGAGTAACGTAGGTAAAGATCCGAGATGCCTTCGGATGTGAATAACGAATTATGAAAGTACGGGGTTTATGCATACACCTCATGGAATGCGTCTCTCTTTTGACTCAAAATTCGCCCGTGTGAATCACGCGTTGACTTTGCTCTTCAATTGCTAACTATGTCTCTTGATTCCCTTGATTCGAGAAAGGTTATGAGTTATTCCTAGCTATAAATTCGAATTGGCCGATGGAGAAGTAGTAAGTACCAATAATGGTGAAAATGGATTCTGTACACTGATCTTTAAACCGTTCTTTTCCAATCGATTTAATGGTTATTGAACTAGGAGGTTTTGATATCATTATTGGGATGGATTGGTTATCATGATATGATGCCACTATTTTATGTGGTGAGAAAAAGGTTAGGATTCCCTTGTAAGGTAAGACGTTGGTTATCAAAGGTGATAGAAATAATTCCCGATTGAAGATCGTTTCTTGTATTAAAGTTCGAAAGTATATCGAGAAAGGTGGTGAGCTATTTTTAGATCAGTAACAGAGCAGAACGAAGTTGAAGAAGCGATTAGAGATGTCCAGGTTATCGAGATTTCCCCAAGGTATTTCCTGAAGATTTACCTGGACTTCTGCCACCTAGGCAAGTACAGTTCTGTATTTATCTTATCCTCGGTGCTGCACCTGTGGCCCGTGCGCCATATTGTTTAGCACCATCCGAAATGAAGGAGTTGTCCAAGCAACTACAAGAGTTGTCGGAGAAAGGTTTTATTCGACCGAGCTTGTCGCGCGTGGGGGAGCTCGGTATTGGTTCGGTGAAGAAGAAGATGGATTCTTTTCGAATGTGCATAGATTACCGAGAACTGAAACAAGTTGAAATCAAGAATAGATATCCATACCGAGATGCATGACTTATTTGATCAGCTGCAAGGTTCTAGTGTTTATTCAAAGATTGATTTACGGTCTCGTTATCATCAACTTTGTATCCGCGAGGAAGACATTCCAATCACAACATTTAGAACTCGTTATGGACATTATGAGTTTCAGGTAATGCCTTTTGGACTGACTAATGCACCTACAGTATTCATGGACTTAATGAATCACGTGTGCAAGCCGTATCTTGATAAGTTTGTGACCGTGTTCATTGATGACATTCTGATTTATTCTAAAAATAAAGAAGAATATTATGAACATTTGAAGACTATCTTGAATTTGCTAAGGAGCGAAAAGTTGTACGCTAAGTTTTCGTAATATGATTTTTGGCTTGATTCCGAGCAATTCCTTGGCCATGTGATTGATAGTTATGGAGTTCATGTTGATCCTGCGAAGATCGAAGCCATTAAAAATTGGGCTGCACCGACTACACCAACAGAAGTGCGACAATTTTTGGGTTTGGCAGGTTATTATCGAAGGTTTATTAAGGAGTTTTCTCTAATATACAAACCATTAACGAAACTCACCCAGAAAAATAAGCCGTATGTGTAGGGCGACGACGAAGAGGAGGTATTTCAAACATTGAAGCTGAAATTGTATAGTGCGCCAATATTATCACTACCCGAAGGAAGCGAAGACTTTGTGGTGTATTATGATGCGTCCCTTAAAGGATTTGGAGATGTGTTGATGCAACAAGAAAAGGTGATTGCCTACGCCTCTTGATAACTTAGAAAGAATGAAGAAAATTATACGACCCATGACTTGGAATTGGGAGCGGTGGTTTTTGCTCTTTCGACTATAAAGACATTATTTGTACGGCACTAAGTGTACGGTATTCACCGATCACAAAAGCCTACAATATATTTTGGATCAGAAAGAGCTAAACATGAGGCAGCGTAGGTGGATTGAACCTCTGAGTGATTATGATTGTGTTATCCGTTATCACTCAGGGAAGGCGAATGTTGTCACTGATGCGTTGAGCATGAAGGATAAGGAGCCGATTCGAGTGCGTGCTTTGGTTGTGATAGTGCATAATAATTTACCCGAACAAATTTGAAATGCACAAGTTGAAGCGTGCAAGAAGGGGAATATTGGAGCCGAAGGATTTCTTGGCGAAGGAGAGCCATTTGAAGTTAGGTCCAATGGTACGAAGTGTCTTAAAGGACGAATATGGTTACCATTATTTGGAGGATTGAGAGACCTAATCATGTTGGAATCTCATAAATCAAAATATTCCATTCATCCTGGATCAGACAAAATGTACCATGATTTGAAGAAGTTATACTGACACGTGCTAAAGTCAAGGCTGAACACCAAAAGCCGTCAGGATTACTCTAGCAACCGGAAATTCCTGTTTGGAAATGGGAGAGAATTACAATGGATTTCATTACAAAGCTTCCAAGAACACCATCTGGATATGATTCAATTTGGGTCATTGTTGACCGATTGACTAAATCTGCTCACTTTATTCTGATGAATGAGAAGTATAAAATGGAGAAGCTTACTCGATTGTATTTGAAGGAGATTGTTTGTAGGCACGGGGTGCCTGTGTCGATTATTTTGGATCGAGACCCTCGTTTCGCATCAAGGTTTTGGAGATCTCTTCAAAAGTCATTGGGAACGAATTTGGATATGAGCACTACTTACCATCCTGAAACTGATGGTCAGAGTGAAAGAATGATACAAACATTGGAAGACATGTTGCGTGCTTGCGTGATTGACTTTGGTAGTGGCTGGGATAAGTACTTACCTTTGGCTGAATTCTCATACAATAATAGTTATCACGCTAGTATTAAAGCTGCACCTTTCGAAGCTCTATACGGAAGGAAATGTAGATCGCCTGTATGTTGGAGTGAGGTTGGAGATGCCCAACTCACGGGACCAGAAATGATTCGCGAAATGACAGAGATGATTGTGCAAATCAAGAACCGATTATTAGCTGCTCGTAGTAGACAGAAAAGTTATGCGGATGTGAGACGTAAACCTTTGGAGTTCGAAGTGGGTGACAAAGTTATGCTGAAAGTATCACCGTGGAAAGGTGTTGTTCGATTTGGAAAACGTGGGAAATTAAGTCCCCGTTATATTGGACCATTCAAGATTTTATCAAGAGTAGGTCCGGTGGCATATAAACTGGAATTACCCCTAGAGCTTCAAGGAATACACAATACATTCCATGTGTCGAATTTAAAGAAATGTTTATCAGATGAAGAACTTATTATCCCACTCGACGAAGTAAGGATCGACGAGAAGTTGCATTTCATCGAAGAACCCATTGAATTCATGGATAGAGAAGTGAAACAACTTAAGCAAAGTCGGATTCCTATAGTTAAAGTTTGATGGAACTCGAGTCGTGGACCGGAATATACTTGGGAACGGGAGGACCAAATGTGGAAGAAATACCCGCATCTCTTTGATTTTAATAAGAAGCGGGCGACAAGATAAATTGATCTTCAGGGACGAAGATCCCCTTCTAGGGGGAAATACTGTGACAATCCGTCAAATTTAGGTAGTTATTTTATTCTCAAGTATTAAATATAATTCTCATTTTTATGTTGAGATGTGAACTCACTATTAAACGGAAGAAATTAGGGTTTACGTTTGCAAATTAAGTAACGTCAACGAAGAACCGGAGAATCCTACGTTAAGTATCGACGTTTATGTTATCAAATTTATGTAGAAATGTTTTTATTACATTCGTTTTTATTTTTCGTGCCTCGTACTATTTTTACTTTTTACGAAAAACGACTACAAATCGTACCTTTTTAAATATCGGACTTTGATAATACCCGCATTTACAAAATGTGGGACAAGTTTTTTTTATAACTCTTTCTATTAACCTAAGGGGATCAAAAGTGGAAGGGATCCACAATTGACCCCCATGTGTCATCCAACCATACATTTCAAGCTAACACTTGGCATTTCACTTCTACACACATATAAGGCCACTTTGACCAATTTACACACACACAATTCACTTTTATAAACAAAAATCTGCATTTGCTCTCTTCTTTACCCCATCTTGACGCCACCAACACAACACAAACACCCATTTTATAAATTTTTGAAGATCAAAGATTAAGCACACCAGTGAATATGACTACCTAGTGTAATCCTTTCATTTTTGAGGTGATTTTAAGAGGTTTTAAAGAAGGCTTTTATACAAGTTGGTGTAACACCCCCAAATTGGGTCGCAGCGGAATAAGGGTCTGGGGCGTGTTACTTCTCAGATCAACAACACAAGATAATATAAGAATGACCAAAAAGTCGTTTAAAACTGATACATTGGATTTAATAAAGTATGTGTTACAAAAGCCCGAAGCTTTACTTGTTTACTTGTTATTATTACAAAGATTTCCAGCCCATAACAGATACACAAAATGTAATGCGACTAAATCTTTAATGCATGACTTCATAATATAACCACCAATGTATCCTTCGCACCTCGTGAAAAACATTGCATTTTTAAACGTCAACATAAAGTTGGTGAATTTCATAGGTTTATGTAAATGTATATGCAGGACCGCAAGACTTTCCCAGTGATAATGCAACAGATGCAGACATCACAAAAATGTCTTTGATCATGTACCCCGCAAATTTGGATCCCAATTGGAATGTAAAAATTGAGTAAGTTATGGTCAAAATACTAAAACTAGTGGATTCTGACCTTGCTATACAGATGGTACAAAAAGTCATACTTACGTACTGAGTTGGTTAAAAAGTTAAAACAATAAGACCTAGATAAAATCATGTAGGTTCTAGAACCAGTATGATGGTCGAAGACACGACCAACTTCTTATGATTGTAAATGGCCAATCCAAAAATGGTGAAAGTGAGATTTTCAACTCCGAAATTGTACCTTGACCTTTATGTATAACAGTAACCTTCTGATATGAAGAACAAAAAGATGTACTAAATGAGTTTAAATCGGTAAAGTGGACTAAAATATGAAGCCAAGCATATAAATATAAAGAAGTATACAGTTACACGTTTATAATTTAGAACTATTCGTAAACTTAAAAGAAAACAAAATTTACAACGTACTACCCGAACACTATACTATGTAAAGCGATTTTTGTAACTAAAACCCGAGGTGGTAGGACCCACTTCTTGGAGAATTTTAAAAGTGCTAAACATACAGGCAGAAAATAAAAGTGTCCCGAACCTCGAGAACCCGCAAAATAATAACAATAGTCATATATAAGCTTAATGAGCCCAAAAGGCCTTATTGGCCACTAGAGGCCCAATGTAACAAATTAACTCTATGGACTTAGTCTTTAGGCCAATCCACTGGACCTAACAAAGCAAGACCTTGTCTTTTGCGTGATAATAGTCAACCTAATAACATAGGTCTTGCCATAATGGCTTATTGCTTTTTGGACTAATTTGGACAATACTAGTAAAAATGGCAAATAAAAATAAATTAAAAACCTAGAAAACTATAAGTGTGATATAAATAAAAGTTTGCAAGAGCATGATCATCATATAAACTACATCTACACATATACTTATTTAATTATTGAGTATTTTTTCGTAATTTTTATCGACTAGAAACCTATAGACCCACACAATTGTAATAGGTCTTGGTTGATTGACGCGCCTATACATCCGAAGTTTTTTAAATTCATCGATATTCACGTCCGAGCATCAACCAAAGAGTTCATAGCCTCGGCATATTACACTTAAATTGTTTTTATAACCCGTGAGGAATAACATGCTTGTATTTAAAAGAGAACACAGGAGATTGTATTCTAGTATTCCTTGATTATTATTTAAGTTAGCTTAACCTCGCTAGATAAAAGACTTGCGGAAATCAGCCTTGATTAACGTTACCGGGAAAGTGGGTAGACGCTTATTACAAGAAAATAGAACTTGATTTGGAGCTGCCACCATCCAAATCCGTGACGCCTGCAAGTCTTCAAGGTGTCGGAAATATGACACAATGAAGCGCTGTAAAGAGAATAATATGCACTCATAGCGAGGTGTGTATAGTAGCATACCTTGTTGGTGAACACCCCAACATAATGAATGGTAACGTTCAATGTCATGGAGACATATAAATAATCCCCTGAATAACTTTGTTTGGCCACAAAAATTCCGTTATATCCTGACGCATATTGATAAATGAAACTTGTGTTCGGAAAAAATTTTATTGGTTTATATATATAAACACTATAGATTTACTCAATCATTATTGTGACGTTTTAGCAATGTTTTATCTCAGGTTTTACCCCTCCCCCCACCCCTTGGGAATTAATCGGGGCGATGGAGAATTTGGTTGACGCTTATGGAAACCTAAAAGATATTTGACGCTCATTAAAATAAAAGTCATTCGAAGATAATTTGAAAAAAGTTGTATGAATTATGAAATAATATGGGGGACCTAATGATGTAAACTTTTATTTCGAATGAATGTATTTAAAAAACGTCTCTTTCGAGTCGTTTTTACTATGCTTTGAGTTGTTATATTATGACTTAGCAACCCCCAAATACCCTTCCGCTGGACATATAAAAATGGGTGTAACTGTTTGCCTTTACTTAGCCAAAACATTGTTAATACATGATATTATGGATTATTACATTGGTATCAAAACCGATGAAAACCTTGAACCACCTTTGACTTGTTCCTGATATTAGCATTTACATATCAGTTTAGGGTTTATGCCAATTTTTCAGCTTCTTTTTTCATTTTATTTTTTATTGATATGTTTTTTTAATTTTAATTTTTGTTTGTAGCCATCGTTTTGCACTTTACAGTAGTTAGATTATAAGGATAAATGATATTTAATGTCATAAAATTAATGTAACCGATGTTTGGATTCGAATGGCGCAAAAGTTAAAGGACATAAAAGTCAAATTCGGAACTGCTGTGAGTAATCTCCACTAATACAGGGTTTCCCGGTGTTCTACAAGGAGTTAAGAAGCTGAATTTTTTTAGAGCAGGTGGCAAAACTAAATGGGCCTACAACTTCTCAACGATCCATAATTTAGAAAACTCCTTCTAGGAGTTCAGGCCATCAAATCAGCTAAAATTTTATGGCAGTTTTGGGCTTCAGTCATTTGTGGTTCACTTGCTCATGATGGTTCTTGGAGCAAGTGGGCGCCCTCCCTGTGGTTTTGTTGGTTTACCCTTATTTGACTTCTTGGTTCTCGAGATGTCTCACGAGACAAGCATAGTTTTTTTCATAGGTTGAGGCTTGCATATTTATGGTTGTAGTTTTGTTTTGATTGCTTTTATATATGCTAGAGAATGTAATAACATAGCAAATATTTTTAAAAACTAAAAATAAAACACAAACCTTTTATTAGACACTAAATCTTTGATTTAAGTTTAAAGTTTATAATAGATATTGAAAACTAAAAACTAGTTTTCTATAAGTAACCACTAAATAAATTTATATTGTTATTTAATGTATTGTTCAAACTAATATTTATTCCACCTAGTATATATTAGTCATTAAAAATGAATAACTTTACACACATAAAAAAACAAGTATTAGACATAAGTTAAAAAAAATATTTTAACCTGTGCTACGACGGATGAATGCATGTTTCCTTCGTACAACACTTTTGATCATATATCAAAAAGCAATACCCGTCAAATATAATTCATGTCATCCAATTTGTTGAGAACATTGCATTTCTCTTCATCCTGCGTGAGACGTAGGTGAAATAGTAACCCCAGTGATAATCTCTATTCTTGAGACCTTATATATATTCTCTGATGTTTTGCATTGATGACTTAATCGAGTTAAGTAGGTGAGACCTTGACTCGAGGCAAGGATGGGACTAAACATGCCAATTTGACATTGCTTCTCCGGTTACAAATGTCATGAGTCCCGTATGGTCTAAGAATTGCACAGGTTTTGCAATTGGTAAACGTTACCTACCTATTGAATCTATCATTGCTAGCAGATCAACTGAGTATGATGAACCTCAATGAGGATCTTAGCCTTTTGTAAAATTAATTATTTTATATTATAAACAAGGTAGTTAATTTAAAAGGATAATTATACTCGAAAATACTAAATTGAACTTGTAATTTCACTATTAATGACATTTTTAATGCAACACAAACCGTAAACAAAAGTGTTGTTTTCCTTTCATAATTAGAGGAAGACTACTAAGTCTCTTTCGTAAGAAAAAGACTTATTCCTATCGCTTTCTACTTGACGATAAAGCTATAATAGGAACACTTGATTTTTCTAATCCTAATCAAACTTAAAGCATACTTACTCGAGAAATCGTTTTATGTTGTAAAAGTCTAACGGTTAAGTACGTTTGCACATCTTATTTGGATTCTAAAGAACAGATTCAAATTGCCGCCAAATGATACATATTGCAGCCGTCAAGACATGGTATGAGTTTTTAATATTTAAGAAAGGGAAATCTTAATAAATCATAAAAGAGAAAAGGCAATTAATATCGTAAATTCTAGTAGTTTTTTCCTAACTCAATATCTATCCAAAGATTCTACACACCCTTTAGGTAATGTAGAAAAAGAATTGCATAAAAAACTTTTAAAGGTAAGAGAATGGCATTGATAGCTATTCCAACATATATATATGTAGAACTTGATGCACACCCTTGAATATCTTAGTACATGTTACAGTTCGTGAGGCTCACATAAGAGATAATGTGTAGAGTATTCAATGGAGTAGAAAAGGTAAATAAATTTGCACTTGTCTTTCATTGGTAAATGACACACATTTAATGTTTGTCCTTATCCATTGGGTAGCAAAAGCATTTAACACTACTGATATAAACGCACATGTAATGATGTCTAAATTCAATGAAAGCTATGAGCTTATCACCTTGTAAGTAACCTACTTTATTTCTAGCTGGTCTTGAAATAATACATTACTTTTCACATATGAAGCATCATAGTTTTATAAGAATCATTGCATATTATTCTATTAGATAACTTGTCGCTATTCTGATGTCGCTGCCTAAAAAGTTATCTATACTTGTAATGCAAATGTGATTTAAGTTATCATATCGTATCTGTGACATTGTCATATTATTCATACAAACCAACGGAAGCGTGGTGGACTCATAACCCACTTTCTCAGATCGTAACCTGACTTATAATATGCTCACTTGTTTGTATAAATACTTGATGTTGTGCCATGCATAAGTGGGAGAAATCCAAATTGTGTGCAAGGTACAACACATAACAAACATGACTAATGGTTTTATCCTTAACGCATGTGAAAAGCTACTAGTTCTACTATGACATAACACCCTCGATGTATGGTTGCCCTACTTATAACAAGTCAAGAAATAAATGAATACCTATTCATCATATTCACTAAATGGTTTAAGCCATATGATTGTGTCCCCTTCTTGTAAAGACATCAATAAAAAGTATGTAATAACTGAAAGATAGTATAGCCAAAGAGTCGTGTTCAAAAATACTTTATTTAATGTATGCTTGACTCTTGTAAAGACATAAACATAAAGTCCTTGAACTGTTCTAAGACTTATAAAGTAAGCAATTGACTTGTCATGTCTCCTTGTCACGACATGTACATGAAGTCTTGAAAATTGTTTATTAATAAAAAAAGACTTATAACGTAATTTAAGCAATAAACGAGTTTAGAGCCATTTTGTCTAAGACATGTACATAAAATCCTTGATCATCTATACGATTTACTTATAAGCATGCAATTGCCTAGAAATAACTGTTAATAAAAGCCATTATTTGTGAATAAATTGGTAAGTATGTGAGCTAAAGGGTATTAGGTTATCTATGGAATTGTGATACTGTCTCATAATCTAATTATTCATAGAATACCACATCGCTATGGTATGTTTGATGTGTAAAATCAAACTCTGTTGATATTGTTTGATTTTTTTATAACTTTAACTACCCTACCTCTAATCTTATCAAGGTTAACAAAAATTAAGTAAGCCACGTGTTTACTCAATATGGTTTCCAACCAAGAAGGTAACTAAGACACCATCAAGTTTATATAAATGAAGACTCCTAAAAATCATAACTGAAGTTCTGAATTTGTTGAGATCAGAGTTAAGCATGTTATTAGCAAACTAGAGTCAAGAACTGTCAGCATATACATCCCAAATGAGAACAATTTTATTGTTACTCGACTTGCTGTGTATTTGGAGAAAGTATCCCCTTACACGAAGTAAGTGGGAGCATCTATTTTAGAGAAAGTATCTTATTTACACGACAACCTTCGGAATGTGCACTACGACAAACATAATGAAATATTGAGATAATAAACCATGAAAGAAAATCATTTTGAAATTTAATTGATCTTTCAACCATCGGATAAGACTGAGAGGTTTAAATTGGTTCTTCTTTCCTAGAGAAGTCTACTATGAGACAAAGTAGTACACATACAGTTAAACGCAAGCCTATTGGTAAGGGATTTTACTTATACTCAAGCGATATGACTTGATTAAAGCTTTTTTCTTCATGCGTTAACAGAATAAAGATATTTAATTACATACTTAAACCAATACATGATTATCATGAATATGAATATGGCAATTATATGTCCAAAACTCCTTCTTGAATGATTACCTTTGCGAGGATGTTATGTTATTCCAAAGGGTTTATGAAACCAAGTTATCTTTAGCAAATATCAAGCTGTAAAATCAATATGTGTTAGAGCATGCATCTAGGAGCGAATCTTAAGTTTAAATCAACAATTTTAGATTTTGATTGAAACAAGAAACACCTGAGTACACGCTTAACGCTAGTCGGAAGCAGTTATGTTTGTCTTTCTTATATCTAATACGTTGTCAACCATATTGGAATAATATTTCACCTATATGTTAATCCTAAGTTTGGAATAATAATTTCTATCAATAAATATAAGAAATAAAACATGTAACCTTGAGAGCATACGTTTACTAAGATAAACATACGAGATTAATAAGTCTAACACAACATGACACATCATTAAGTAAGACTCAAAGTTCTATCTCACTTGATGAGTTGAACACATGTTTGAAAAGATTTAGTTCAGCTAAAAGTTTCATTATGTATGTCATGATATGTATTCAAGAATAATAGTAACAACTACATGAATGCAAGATGAATCGACAACCATAGTAACAATTAAAGTCATAAGACTATTATGAAAAGAAAAATCTAAAAAAGGCTGTAAAGACTAAAGACCAATGTTCATTGTTTACAGGATTTATAATAAAGAGATAAGTGATGAGTATTATACACTAATGCTTAATTTGATTTGAGATGATCTCGACCCTAGTCAGTAGCAGGATTTCATCTACATGAAATACTGTTGACTTAAACCTGCTTGATTGAAAGCATTGTTTGCATCTATTCTTTAAAGAATAAAATAGTTCACAGTTTAGGAAGTTGTTAAGAAGATTGTCTTATATATGTGGTTTTGCTTGCTTCAAACAACCTATTGTAATAGCACACGAACACACATATACAAAATGACAATCATCGTATTATTCAAAACGTTAACTTCTTGGTGAGTTTTGAAACAAGTATTCTCAAATGTCAACTCATATGAACAACATAGTTGTACTTCGTGACAAAGTACAATGTCTTAGTACCGACCATGTTTAACAGCTAGGAACATTGAACTTTGACCTGCAAGAAGTTCTCATTAATATCAGTTCTTAGTATTATAGAAAAAGAAACGTTAAGCAGTGTATTAAGAAATGAATTTGATTAACATGTAATGATCGTCTTCATTATACAACTGTGTTTACTATATTAGCATGTTTAAATGCATGAAAAATTTATTTATTCTAAAATCGTCCAGTGTCAATTGCTGATACGGCATAATCATTAAATTAATGGCAATGTAATTGTTTTGGACATATTCATATAGTATGAATACTTAATGATGATACCAGCCAAACTCATAAAGTTGTGTCATATGGAGAACATGTAGACTGACCCAACCTACGAGTAAATCACTACATTGATCGGCGTTAATAGTGAATCACGCAAGAGGTTATGTCTCTATCCTCAAACTATGAGATGCAAGTAGGTTTTGTGTGTGTGAATGTCAATCTTTGATATGAGTTCAATCGCTGACACAGTTGAGGCTAAAATAAAGTCCATTTTAGTTGGGTTTTTTATTTGTCTTACTCTGTTGAAGGAGTAGTGTTGATTTGCTCATCCACCATTAAAAGAGAATCCTTAATGGCAAACCGGCAAAGGTTTTGGAATTTGAAGTTCTTTTCACTATTAAACTCATTTGAAATCATCCAATTTACCCCATTAAGAAAGAATCGTTAGACGCTCTTGGGATAGGAGAAGGAATCTCTAACACTAGATTTCCGATATGACTTCTTTGATGTTTCAAAATCACTTCTCATCCTCAACACCAACTTTTTAAAGAGTTAACTGTTTCTAATCGGGGACCATCGGGTGTAATCGATTGGATGACCAACATTCATTCTTGAAACAAAAGATTCACTAAAGATTTGTCATTATTTTCATCGGAGTAAACCGGTTTCTTTTGAAATCCTCATTAATGGAATGATATCCTCCCCATTATCCATTGAACTATCATAGAAATATCTAGGGGTCTCTTCTCTTAAGGGAATATCGGGTGTAATAGGAGTATCAATTTCTTTAATTCCAATTGTTCCCAAATATCCAATGGAAGTGTTTATCATAAATGAAGGTAGGACTTAAAAATCTTCACCAAATCATCGAAAACGTTTTTGAAGTCCTCATCGTAAAAAACCATTCTGGGAATAACGTCTACTCTCTTGGGGTTGGAAATAGGATACCTAACACTAGATTCCCGTGAATCTTTTTGTGTGTTAAGATGCCCATCCCCCATTTTTAGAGAACTAACGGATTCCTCGTGAATTCTTTGCATTTCTCCTAAAGAAATTGTCTTACAAAACACTTTAAATCCTTTTAATGATGGATCAATGCGAGAACGCCTCGAGCGAGTAAATCTTTAATAGAAAATTTTTGATTTTTAAACATTTCTTTCTTCTTACATTCGAGCTTCTAACACGTCGGCCTCATTTACATTATCGATTCGCCCTCTCTCTCTTCTCTTTGCTTTTTAATCACACTATCACAAAGTTCTTTAAATGTATCAAGAAATTCTTGATCCTTTATTCTTTGTGCTTAGGAGAATAATTGTTAGCACTTGAATAAGTACTGACAAATGGAAACAATCTCCATTAACAAGTTTAACCCAATAACCTCGGCACAAGTCAACACCGGCAATGCGGGGAATTTCGTTTGTCTTCCGCATTGAAAACTAGGATAAAACCCGTATGTCGACATAGATAAAGAATCCAAATTTAGAGGATTGAGAAGAAGAATTATATGGATAAGAAGATAACGAAGAATATTTTTTGGATATTATAATAAATTTTCAATATTTATAATTTTTTTTATTTATTAAAAAGGGCCTAAAATTCTAAAGAATGAAAAAAAATCAGAGAAAGAACTCCAACCAAAAGATCGTACCCACAGTCACGGAAGCTCTCCTAACCGACTAACTCACAAAGCAGTGCGGAGAAAAGGGTAAGTAAGCGCGGCTCTTTTAGATAACCCTTGTCCTACCCTTGAGGCGATCCGAAAACACCGGGCCATGCTACTCACTTTAATGAATAAGCCACTAAGAGTGAGCCGTACCTAGTGAGTGTCAAAAATGGAGTATTTTTGATCTTTTGATTCGAAGGATATTATGATAATAATACACAATTATATATAGATATTATATTATCCGTTATATCTTTTAAATGAAATGTTCTAATATTTGATTTATTAATTTTTTTATTAATTTTATTTATAATAGAAAGAAATTTTTTTATACTTTTTATATTATTGAAATTATTTGTGTTATCTGATTTATATAGCAACAGATAAGACTTCCCTAGTGGAAAGGAACTCCTGACTTACTTCAACGAATAATCCAACAAATCCGTTCCTGACTTGATCAATAGAGTCATCCCGTCAACGGCGCCAAAGATTGATTCAAGTTGAAAAGCATAGTATATCTCTCTATAGTGCAGAATTTTATCACCAACCAAGATACCGTAAGTAATTAATCACTTAGGAAAGTATTAATACACGGTCCCGTAAATTCCGCGAAGAAGTCGTGAATTGAGATTTGTGATATATTCGATACAAGTCAAGAATGGTTAATGATTTATTGACTTAATGAATATACTACGAAATATAGTAGAACAATAAAACTATATAAACGATAAAGAAACTAAAACAAATAACTAGCAACGAAAAATTAACAAATGTGGCATTAAAAACGAGCGCTAAAACGAGAACATTAAAATCTAACGCACTTCTAATAACAAATATAATGCCTAAAATCCAATTTAAAAATAAAATTTAGGAAAAATTAGAATTTTTAACTATTTATGTATTTTTTTATGATTTTTAAAAGAGAAATGAATTAACAAAATAGAACTTTTATCTAAAAAATAAATCAACTAAAATTATACTTTTTCTATTTCAAAATACTAGATTTAAAAATAAAATTTTCACAAAAAGAATTAAAAATTTTCAACTATTTTTCTATTTTTTATGAATTATTTAAGAAAAAGTATTTACCTAAATCCTATTTAAATTCCTAGAAAATACAAATTTAACTAGAAAAATAAGGAAAAATGCTTTTTATCAACTACAAAGGTGCAGAAACCTAATGGCACAAAAAGCCCTAATTCTTATAAGCTAATTAAGCTCTAATTTTATCAATTAAAAAACTAAACCTAATTTTATTTAAACTAATAACTAAAATATTAAAACTATTTTATTTCTTACAAAAGACAGGGTAGAAAGTGCAATTAGAGAAACTAAAAGGTAGGCGGGATAACTATGGGAAATTTACACTTTAATGTAAACGTGTACCCTCTAACTATCTAGATATTACAAAACAAACCCTACGATTTTTCTTATTTTTGGCTTATTAAAAATTGAGATTCAGCTAAAACTCAAAACTACAAATTTGTTAAAGAGCTTATTCTAAACAACTTTAATAAAGACACTTGCTACTTTAAACAACAGAATAAGCTAAAAAAACTAGCTTTTTGAAACTGTTACAGAAACAAAGACTTTTCCTATCTTTTTGAGTTTTGGCTTATTTCTAGCTTATCACTACATGAAAATGAAAACTAAAAGAGGATATAAACACCCTGAGATGTGTACTTAGTATATCTAGCAAGAAATAAGCTAAGTTTTAACAAGAATAACAAGAAAAATGATCTTAAAATTTGCAAGTTTCAGCTTATAACTATTTTCAAGCTTTTTTAATAAGCTATCTATTTCAAAAATGAATCCTAGAAGCTAAAATTTTACAAATAAGCTATTCTATGGATATAAAACTAACCTAGATAAAAGGATTTAAGAATGTAAAGCTAGAAAATAGAAATCTAAGAGAAATAAGCTAGATAACTCAACTATTACTATTCTACTTTTGCAGGGGCTTTTAAGCTATTCTAGAACTTGAAAATGAAACTTAAAAGCTTATCTAGATTAAGCTACTGAAGTACTACTTAGATGATTAAAACTAAATCCTAACTTCTAATTATGAATGATTAAAAAGAAGCTAGAAATGTGACTAGCAACAACAGTTTTAACCTGTTGTTGCTGATGCAATTGGTCCCAACTCAAATGCAGACTAAACTTCCTCCTTAAAACTCTTAAACTAACTCAATACATGTATGTAAACCTGTATTAACTATGCTTGAACTCTAAGATGCCTTGAATCACTAAACACTAAAATTATTTGAACAACAAAACTGTCCTGGTGCTAGGATCAATTTTTAGAGCTCAAAACTTTGAATTCTACAAACTAACTTCTAAATTCTTTTTAAAACTTGATGAAATGACTAAACTCAGCTAAATGAAGTATTTAGACAAAATAGTTTTGACTTTAATAGTTAAATACACCTACAACCAAACACTCCTTAAGTTTAACTGTCAAAACTAAAATGCACTCAAAATCTATTTTCAAGCTAAAACTTCTAAAACCTTTTATCTACTCAAGCTAATACTAATCTAATTAAGCTAAATGACCACTAAAAACAACAGCTTATTAGCAAATATAAGCTAGTTTCTCTCCTAACTAATACTACTTAAAAATGACAGTTTTAAAGGAAACTACTAATTAAGGTATTCTAACTATAAAAACTTAAAAGCAAATGCATATCTAAACAAACTAAACAAAATTGATCATGATTTAGCACACACAAAGTTAAGAATAAGCAAATTGATTAAGCTCAAATTCTACTTATGAAATTAAGAAAATAAAACCTGAAATTGTAGTCTCAGCACTTAGCCACTCTTGTTGAGTGAGTGGCTTAAAATCATGAACCTAATGGCTCCTAGCCTCTAAAACCTGAGCTATAAGCTCAATAAGCTATATTAGCTTATTTACTCCAAAAGCTTCCAAAATTAATCAAATGACCTCAAGTGATCATGTTTTGATATAAAATGAACAAAACAAGTAATTGAATGACTTAAAACAAGCTTTTGACTGAATTTGAGCTTTTTAACAAGTATAAGCTCAAAAGAGCTTATGAGAGCTTATTGAGTAAAAACAGCTTAATTTTGAAAGGAAAAACAATTGAAACTTAAGAACTGAATTTTATTACTTAAAATGGCAAAGTACAAGCTGAAAGATACAAAGTACAAGTGATTAAAGCTGAATTTGAAAAACTTAAAAGAAAATGCTTAAAAATAAGGAAAATTTACAAACTGAAAAACTAAAACTCACTAACTTCATAGCCAATATGGCTTTACATAAGACCTATTTGTACTACAAGATAGAAAATTCTAGGTCTTTGCTTGCTGTGTTTCTTCTCTGAGACAGAAGTGCTCTTGTGTTTCTTGTGTGAGTGTAAAAAGTAATCCTAGCCATCCAAGTCATCTTGTGCTTCATTTGAAATAATCACAGCCATTGGATTTGCCATTGAAAAATGTGGGATTGCCAAATGGGATTTAGGGGTTTAGTGGAGGTGAGGGTGAGGTTTAATCTATTGAGTAAGAATGTGAGATTGAGTGTGTTGGGGAGAGGGAAAGGGTTCACAGGCTTTGGGTTTTGGGTTTGGCTATGGCGGGAAAATGAGTTTTATAAAGGTTAGGGATGCAGGGGATGTGTTTGGGGAATTGGCACATTTGGCCCTCAAACTTGTACAAGTGTATTGCAATACTCGTCCTTGAATTTACACCTTTGGTCCCTGGAGTTGGTTGAGGGATTGCACACAAAGTCCATGTGTGATATAAGTTTAGGAATTTGGCAGGAAAGGTCCCTCAGATTTATGTATGTAATTACATAGGAGGTCCTTGGGTTAATATAACTTGAGGGGTTTGGCAGTTTTGCCCCCTCAAGTTGTATTTCACTAGTATTGCAGTTTCAGTCCTTGTAGTTTTCTACCATGACACACAACTTTTGATTTGGCAATTTTGGTCCCTCAAATTGTGTTTTCTTCTTTTGGTTGACTTTCTGACTTTGTCGGGGTTGACTTTTCAACTCTTTTCGATTCCGAGTCTGGTTTTGTCCGATTTGACTTCGTTTTTCGTCCTTTTGTCGATATTCGATACCTACACAGTATACAAAGCAAAACAAACATATTTTGGGTATTTTTTGTCTGTTTTTGGTCATTTAGGCTCATTTTATTAGGTATAAAATATGTGTAATTAAGCACATATTAATCCTCTCCGTTGATTCTTGCACTAATTCTGGACCAGTGAGTTGAACTTGTCCAACCTCGGCCCAACACACGGGTGAACGACACTTTCGACCGTAAAGTGCTTCAAACGGTGCAGCCTTAATGCTAGCATGTAAACTGTTATTGTATGAAAATCGACCAATGGAATATGTTTTAACCCAACCATTTCCAAAGTCATTCACGCGAGACACGTTAGCATATCCTCGAGGTGTTTGATGGTTCTCTTGCTGCGCGATCCGTCGGTTTCCGGATGATATGCAGTATCTCGGTATCTAAACTTGTACCCAAAGCCTTCTGTGAGTGACTTCAAGAAGAAATTTTTGATGAGATCGAGCGGTCACGAGCACAGATATTGAGACGGTATTCCATGCTTGTAACTACCTCTTTAGGTACATCACGAAGAACGAAAAATGATAGAGTTAAGTATGAGTAGGATGCTAAACAAGGATTATTTGAAAATCTTAAGAGCTCATGTATGTAACTTGTTGCTTTTTCTCCCATAAGCTCTTAACCGGATTAATATACGTGCTATTTTTGGAGATTAAACTTAAATCAATAAATTTTTATGTAATATATAGCAAAAAATTTAGTCTTACTTCAAATTTATACTTTAATTTTTCAAAAAGAAGTCTTCTAAAAAATAAAAAAAATAATAAAAAAAATTAAAAAAAATAATAATGATGATAAAAAACAAAAATAGAATTATAATAATAAAAGCTGTGGGCTGATAAAAGTTTACTACCTCTTGCCGGCTCACAACCGATGTTACAGCCTTCTAAAAGGTCGAGGGTTACAATTGCATAAATGTCTAAATAGTTAAATTAAATTAATAAATGACTTCTTTTTGTTAAATTCAAATATGCTTTTGCACTTTGATTATTCTATTTTATAAGCTATGAATATTCGGGAAACCTAAGAGCTTTTGAAACCTAAGGTCCGTGAGTCCCGATACTAGTCTCTATGGGGTGTCAAAAGCCTGGTCACTTAGCCGTAAGGTTGGGATGTGCCGAGACGAAAGTCGCTACATGGGATGATCTCGCATTTAAACTCATTATTCTAAGCATTAGTCAAACCAAAAGACATGACTTGGAATATCATAAGTGACTGTATCGAGTCCTGAATGCAGTCTTGGAAATGTCTTTTCCTCTGAACTTTCAACTCGGTGAACACCCTGACCTCAGATCGATCTTTGATCAAAAAATACTCGCCCTTTCAGCTGGTCGAATAGAGTCATCGATCCTTAGGAATGGTCGTAGTGCTGGCTCTTCACTGTCAGTTTGATCATTCCTGAACTCGATGCACATCCGAAGACCCATCTTTCTTTCTTCTTTACAACAAACCGGAGCTCCCCAGGGTGAGGAACTTGTTCCTTATGAAGCCTTTTGTCCGTAAGATTACCTGTAGTTAGTTGCTCCGCTAGTTCCTTCATTTCGGACGGTGCTAATCTATATGGTGCCCGTGCTACAGGTGTAGCACCCGGTACCAAATCGATTCGAAACTCCACTTGTCGAGTGGGTGGTATACCCGGCAAGTCCTCAGGAAAGACTTCAGGAAATTCTTGAACAACTGGCACATCTTCAAGTCGTTTCTCCTTTGACTTGTCTTCGTCTTTGGTTGCGGTGATATTTGCTAAGAATACGTGACATCCCTTCGTTAAATACTCTTGAGCCTTAGTACACGAGATGATGTTTAATCGGGTCCCGTGTTTATTGCTGCTTCCGTCACCACGAACGATTAAAATTTCGTCTCCAAAAGGAATACGAACGATCTTTTCCGCACAGACAATAACGGCATGGTACTTTGCCAACCAATCCATACCAATTATCACGTCAAAACTACCTAGTTCTACGGGCATTAGGTCTATGTTGAAAGGATGATTTAAGAGGTTTAACGTACAACCCCGGATAATAGTGTTTAACCCAACTATTCGCCCGTCGGCTAGTTCGACATTATAATCATGATCTAATGCAGTCGGAGTGATAACAATTCGAGAGCTAAATGCAGTAGATACAAAACTCCTATCGGCACCGGTATCAAATAAAATAGATGCATATCGGTTGTTTAGGAGAAACGTACCCGTGACGACATTGTTGTCCGGGTTTGCCCCTGCATTGCCCACGGCATACACCTTTGCCTGAGCCTTGGCATTTCCAGCCTGATTACCCCGGTTGTTGTTGTTCTTCAATTTTGGGCAATCCTTCTTGAAATGCCCTTGAGCACCACATTCAAAACAAGCCCTCTGATTAGCCCCAGTGTTGACATTTAGGGGATTCTTGCAGTCACGACCTAAATGACCAAATCGGTTGCACTTGCTGCATTTGGGAGCACAAGGACCCTCATGGTGATAGTTACATTTGGAACACAGAGGTTTAGGCCCTCCGTATGGTTTCCTATCACCATTTCCTGCGGCATAAGCTCTTCCAGTGTTTTGTCTCTTGTTTGGTTGCTGATTCTGGTTGTTCCTGGCAGTGTCATCAGACTTTCTTTTGTTGTCAGCCTGACGTTCAGCCCAAGTGTTGATCTTTTTGTCCATGAGTTCAGTGGCGAACTCAATGGCATCCTGCATAGTTTTTGGCTTAGTTACCATCACACTGTTATGGATCATGTCGGGCAAGCCACCGACATATTTCTCAACTTGGTCTATTTCTTCCGGAAACATCCGATCGCACATTAGTGCCAGTTCTTGGAAACGTTGGCTATAGGCTACCACATCGTTACCCTTTACCTTCAAATTCCACATTTCGAACTCCAGTTTCTTAATTTCGCCCCTTGGGCAGTATTTGTCTGTCATCATCTTTTTCAGTGTCCTCCATGGCATTGCATGTGCAGCTTCAGGAGTAGTGGTCTTAACATGGGAGTTCCACCATGTAAGAGCATTTCCTTGCAGGGTACATGTAGCAAATTTGACCTGGCATGCTAATGTACAGTTGCTTATGCTGTAAACAAACTCCATCTTTTCAAACCACTGAGTGAGTCCAACAACTCCTTCAGTGCCCTTGAAGTTCAAGGGTTGGCATTTTAGGAAGTCCGGGTAGGTGCATTCACGAGCAACCTGCACAGGCCTTCTGACACCCGTTCCTGAAGTATGGCTATCATCGCCATTTCTGGTTGCATCACGTGCTGCCAGTGCAGCAGTAACGCCTTCGTTAATCATTGCCTGAATTTGGGCGTTGGTGACAGATGTAGTGGTATGAGTGTCTGTGACTGGTGTTGGTGTTGCATCTGGGTTTAACCTCGTGGTCTTTCTCTTTGGTGCCATTTTCTTTAAATCACAAGAAAACATAATACCCGTTAGATTTCATAAAATCATAACTATGACATAACATATACACATTAAATAAAACGAGATCACATCACACAGTGAAATGTACAACTGTTATTGAAATTAATCGTGGTATAACCAAATCGACATTCATTTATAATAAATTCGATTTCATAGATAACGTAATCCATCCATTTCATATATAACTTGGAAAAACATACATGTTCGGTTCAGATACAAGATGATTACTACACTTAGGTTACAAGACAAAAGAAACAACCTAAAGCCATACTAGCCGGGATATACCCGTAACACTTAGTATGCTGTACAAGGTAGATAATACCTGAACAAAAGACCTATACTGGGTAGCTAAACAAAACAAAAGATCTATACAGTCTGCTAGCTGGGAATAACCCATAATACTTAACAGGCTGCATAGCATAGCTACAACATAACCAAATCTAGGAACTGCTACCAGCCTCTCCTGGTGCATCAGGCTGTGACGGACCTTCTGCGGGTCCATGCTGCCTCTGAAACTCGACCATCTGTGTCTGTAGTCCTTTCAGCAACCTCAATGTCTTAGTCAACTGAACCTGTCTCTTGTGGTCTGATGCCAATAACTCTGTAATCGCCCTCTGTCTCCTGTGATCTGCTGACTGTAACTCTGAAATCAATGCACTCTGTGCCACTACTGTAGTACGTAATGACATAACATCTGAACGTGCATAGTCGCTAGAATCCATGGATAGTCCCCAAGCCTCACGAGCCATCTTAGCCTCTCTCTCTCTATCATTACTGCTAAACGACGATGAACAGGCCTATCCCTATACAACAAGTTGACTCGGCCTCTCAGTAGAGACCGGTCATCTTGAGCATCCTCTATAATACCATACATGCTGGTAGTCTCCTCCTCAACAATGGTAGCAAGATCGGTAACCCTCTGATTGACCCCCTCTACGGTGGTCGGTGCAATCTCATCGATGGCTCCTACCAGATCATCCCATGTATCCGTAATGTCATAGTCTAACTCCCTAGACGTCGAACATCTAGGAGGGACATCAACCATATCGACAAATCCATAAAGGTCCTCCCTCGCTATGGAGTATGGGTCGTCCCTCGATATGGTAGGTCTATCCTGCCTAGCAGCACCTGCTGCTGAACTCTCCCCGACCTCACGACTAGGGGTGGGAGAAGCAAAACGCACCCTCTTCCGAAGAGGTAAACAACTCTCGGAAATCTCAATATGAGTAGGGATATTGGGTGTTGGTGATGGTATCTGTGGTAATGGAGATGAAAGTGGAGTAAGTGGTGATGGTGGTGGGGTGGTTAAGGCAGGAAGTCTCTCGACCTCTTCCCTAGGAGGAAGTGATATGGATGGCTCATCCCGGATAGATATCCTGGCAGTCATACGGTGTACATGTGGGACAAGGTCGGCTGGAGTTGGGTGCTCCTCCTCCTCCTCCTCCTCCTCCTCATCATCATCCCTGTCAGTAAGGTAGTCAGCTGGATCCTCCTCGAGATCCTCCTCTGGATCAGACTCGGGAATGTATCCTGGTGACTCAGCAGTAGGTGAGGTAGCAGCATGCAATGGCTGTTCCTCGGCTAGAAAGACATCATCCTCGGGTGGTACATACTCCGGGTATACCGGCTCCGGTACATAAGGTAAATAAACGGGTGAGGGTGGTGCCTGCTCTGGCTCCTTCGGGCCAGGCACGTAGTCTGGTGATGGTGGTCCCTCAGGGCCAGGTATGTAGTCAGGCGACGGTGGAACCTCAGGGCCAGGTATGTAGTCTGGCGATGGTGGAACCTCATAAGCAGCCATTATGTAAGCATATGAGTCCTCTGGCATAATAGGTGGTCCATCGACTCCTGGTGAACCGATGTCTGAATCGTCCTCGGATACTGATGTGTATGTAACTGTAAAATGCTCAGAATCTGACATGATAGTATCTGAAATCAAAATTAGCTTATATAAGTATGCTAATATAAGACTCTTATAGTAATATACATTTATATTATAACATGTATCAATCATGAATATCAATCATGCATGCATCTAGCCTAACCGACTAATGCACAATTAGTGTATGTATGTCCCGTAAAAACCCCTTTGTATGAATGCAATGTTTGAAAATGGTTATAGTCCAGCAAAAACATTTGACCTGGTTCTCTATAACCTTGGCTCTTGATACCAATCTGTAACACCCCCAAATTGGGTCGCAGCGGAATAAGGGTCCGGGGAGTGTTACTTCTCAGATCAATAACACAAGATAATATAAGAACGACCAAAAAGTCGTTTAAAACTGATACATTGGATTTAACAAATATTTGATACAAATAGCCTGAATCTTTAACTTGTTCCTTGTTATTATTACAAAGATACTAGTTCACAACACATGGACATCCAGCCGTGAGCGTTAAGCAAGGTATGTGTTCTCTGGTCAGTGCATAAGCAACTGCGGCAGGGTCGGCAGGAGCTAAGTGCTCCTCTCCTCTTGAATCATCATCATCATCATCCGTCATCGTCAGATGGCTCCTCATCATTCCCTGTTCATCTCTCTGTAGCAGGATAGGCGGCTGGATCCTCCTTCATGATTCTCTCGTTTTCCTCCATCGGATCCTCCTTCAGGTTCGGACTCAGGAATGTATCCTATGACCTCTGTAGCTAGGTGAGGCAGCAACAGGCAATGGTGTCCTCTGCCGGTTGGAAATCGTCCTTCTGGTTAGAACTCCGGTAAACAGGCTGAACTAATGGTACATAGATGGTGAAGGTGTGCTATGCGTTTCTCTGCTCCTCAGGGCCAGGCACGTAATCTGGAGACGGTGGATCCTAAAAAATAGGTCCTTCGGCTCCTGGTGATCCTATGTCAGATCGGTCCTCATATGGGCTGGTAGATTCAGTATACGTAATGTCGATCGTCCGATATCCAACAATGCTCGATATAAAAAATCAAAAGTGACGTTTATAAGTATATTAATATAAGACTATTATAGTATTATACATTTATTATTATAAACATGTATTTCAATCAGGCCAGGCATCTAGCCTAACCGATAATGCACAATTTGGTGTATGTATGTCCGTGAAAAACCCTTTTGTTTGAATTGCAATGTTGGAAAAACGGTTATATGTCCTGCA
Source organism: Tanacetum coccineum (assembly GCA_026074375.1). NCBI lineage: Eukaryota > Viridiplantae > Streptophyta > Magnoliopsida > Asterales > Asteraceae > Tanacetum > Tanacetum coccineum. The sequence goes on from BQNB010004853.1 coordinate 79,602, forward strand.
AAAACATTTGACCCTGGTTTCTCTATAACCTTGGCTCTTGATACCAAATACTGTACACCCCCAAATTGGGTCGCAGCGGAATAAGTCCGGGGGTGTTGCTTCTCAGATCAACAACACAAGTATATAAGAACGACCAAAAAGTCGTTTTAAAAATGATACATTGGATTTTAATAAGTAAGTGTTACAAAGCACGAAGCTTTACTTGTTTACTTGTTATTATTACAAAGATTTCCAGCCCATAAACAGATACACAAAAGTAATGCTCGACTAAATTCTTTAATGCCTGACTTCAAAATATAATCACTAATGTATCCTTCGCACCTAGTGCTTAATGACCTCCTGAAAAACATTGCATTTAAAAACGTCAACATAAAGGTGGTGAATTTCATAGGTTTATGTAATGTATTGCAGGACCGCTAAGGTACTTTCCCAGTGTAACGCAACAGATGAGACCATCACAAAAACTGCAATTACGTTTACCTAAGCCCATGACAATGAAGCTCGACTTGATTGAACATAATATAGAAATATTGCCTACTCTGCCCGTGTTGATGTTCAACCGTAACATCTAGTATCGACATGATATCAGTTGTTACCAGTGATAGCTAGTCACCCGAACGGGGGAGGTCATCCCAATAGATCTATCTATATTCATACGCGCTCACATTCAGTATAATTGACAGTTCATGATTCAAGGGCCATAGTGGGTAATCGCTACTTAGGCCAAAATGTAATCATGATAAACTGTACACTGCGTCCAATTTGTAATAACAATGCATTGTTTCTCACTCACCCAGAAATTGTAATTACTAATTGTAATACATGGGGTATGAACTCACCGGGTGAGTAAATTGATAACAAAATATTACCCAAGATAAAATAACGCGTCAGCTAACGCTCGAATGCTGCCTAGTTAATATAGGGTTCGGAATCAGTACTCACATGATGCCTAACACATGTATATAATCCTATATTAGTTATCATCGTACTTATCGTTCGGGCTATCATAATTGAAAGAGGTCATGAATGAGTTCGAGGAGTTAGGACACTTTAATCGTAAATAAACAACTGTCAATACGCCATCGAAGAAGCCTCATTATGAAATTCCTAGTAATATTAGCACTTCGACTAACTAATAAATATATAACTATATCGCTATATCCCCATCTATTTGTTTAAGGAAATCGTAATTAAAAGTATAAACGTTTATTATTACGCCCTTGTAAAAAATGACATAACTTTGTTGTTTTAAGCCCGTTTCTTGCGTTTCTTACGCCCACGCTTTCGTATTAAGATGAGTGATCATAAAATCACATTTTTAGGTTTTTAAGATTCTGTGATGAATAGTGTTTTTACTGTTTCTCAGCAGTTTAATTTATTTTTATACTTTATTAACGTAAACCGTTTTGTAGTATCTTATTGTTATAGATCCGTTTTTAGTGATTCTTTCGAGCCGTTCTCAAAATTGAAAGTTTTATCATATATGGATGTTTATAAAGTGAAGTATCGGTGGTGATTAGTACTTTTATAAAAATTGTTTTATAAAAAGTATTAACTAACTATCGTAAACTTGTAAATGGCGTATCTTCTTCGTTATTAATCGGTTTTCGAGTTTCTTTATGACCCATCGATCTTGTGGACATGTAGTAGTTTATATAAATCATAAAAAATTTTCTAGATATGTAATATTTCGATGTACAAACAGCCCTAAGATATTTATTCCAAATGTGTTTAAACTTGTTTTAGGACTTTTTTTAGCTTTACCACTTGTTACAAACCCATTAGAACCCTTAATATCTTATGTCTCACATATATTAGGTCCATTAGGTCATGTTTTGTTTAGGTGAGTCCAAGATAACAAGATTAACATGTTATTTTACCATTTTTACTTGTAACTCATAAGTTGACTTTTAGAAACCCTAATTTGCACTTAAACATGTTTACTCTTAAGCATCATGTTAAAACACTTCTATACATCTCTTTTAAAAACAAGAAAAAAAAAAAAAAAAAAAAAAAAAAAAAAAAAAAAAAAAAAAAATAAAAAAAAAAAAAAAAAAAAAAAAAAAAAAAAAAAAAATAAAAAATAAAAAAAATAAAAAAAAAAAAAAAAAAAAAAAAAAAAAAAAAAAAAAAAAAAAACTTCTATATTAAGCTCCGTATGGCATGTAAATAAGTTAACATATACATTGACATTTAGTATAAAAATTCATTTTTCATATTCAAGAGTACCTAGATGGTGATTTTAAAGGCTAATAAAAACTATGAACACATAAATCTTATAAATATGAATAGATTAAGCTTTTGATATAACTTTGTGGATGTGTAGAGATAAGATTAACATTCAGCACCCTTGTGATTAAACTCTTGCTTGAAAAATTAGGTGATAACCGCCTAATTCTTTACCAAAAATCCTATAATCTTGCAATAACTTCTTAAAACCCTTCAAAGCTTAACCAAACCCTTAATTATTCTTAGAATAACTTACGTATGATATGTAACACTTTAATATGGTGAAAGAAAATCAAGTATGGATTGTGTATAGATTTTGAGCCGTGAGCTTCAAAGAGAGACAAAGAAAGTTTTTGTGATTTTTGGTTAAGTATCTATGAAAGAAAGAGTGCATGCATGCTATTTATAGTGAAAATATCTAACTAACCTAACCATGGTCACTTTCTAACCCTTGCACAAGGTTAATTAGTCAAGTGGTTCATGGTGTAAGAGTTGGTTCCCTATGATCTTTCTTAACCTAGATATTTTTAGCAAGTTGATATCTCTTGGTCCTATCTTGAAAATTTCGGCCACATAGGCTCCCATGTGATGTTATATTGATTATTTTGGGTATTGGGTATAATCGTGGGTATTCGTTTAAGCGTAGTTAGGTTTTGGTGCTTTCGGGAATGCCGAAACGCGTTTTATCGCGAAACGTAAGCATTTTACGTAGCCAATAAAAATAAGATGAACAAAGTTATTAATTATCCTCATAATAATCATATAACACTTGCTTGATGTAAACATTTAATTGTTTAATGCCCGTTTACATTGAATGATCATTTTTAGTTTACGCGATTTAACTTAACGTTTACGGTTTAAGAGCAAACGCGTAAAACCCTAAAAATAAATTGTGCATTACATAATGTCGTACAATGACCTAAAACATGAGGTGTTATAGTGAGTATTTGGGCTCGGTTATAATGATAAAAGGGTTAGGGTTAATGAACTTAACGACCGTTAGTTTCTTTATAAAAGAGGACTAACGGTGTTAGGGTTTTTAGGGCTTTTGATGAAAATGAGTTAACAATAAGGGCATTTTGGGTATTTTCAAGGGTTTTGTCTTCTTGTGGTTGACCAATGTTGACCAAGGGTTGACTATGTTGACCATTGATAGCAATCTTCCGGCTCTTTTGTACTCTAACTATTCCCGTGTCCGTGTTTGTCCGGTTTTGACCGTTTTCTTATGATTTTTGCACTATCCGTACCTACACATTCACAAACAACAAAATATACAAATACAAGAATACTTATGCTCATTTTCATCATTTTAGGGTTTGTTTTGATATATAAATGATATGTGATTTCTCACATATCAAAACCAAAAACACTTCATATGATCACTTATTTGCAGGTACTGACCCACATGTTCTTGCAAAAAAAACCCAATCTGTTAGTGAAGGGTTGGAAACTATCCTCACTCAACCCACAACAGGAAAAAGGGCCAGCTCCATTGCTAGACAGGTTGAGGAAGATGAAGCCTCAAGAATAATCAAGTTAGAAGATCTAGCAAAACTGGTGTCAAGTGTTCAGCCAAGCTTCAAAGATCTGGATTCACCTAAAGATGATCCTATCATTGTTGTTGATGATAGTGATGAAGATGAGGAGGCAAACGAAGTTCATGCTACTACAAATGTTAAAACTAAAGATACTTCAGTTCCTAAATCCTCATCTACAGGCCTTCAAATTCAAGAGCTTACCAACCAAGTCCTCATTCTTCAGTCTCAAAAGCACAAACTGGAACTTAAGAAAAACAAAGCTGAAGCTGAAGATGCTCTCCTTAAAGCTCAACCCTCATTTCCTAATGTGGGACAACTTAATGAGCATTTGGTAAAGTTTTACAAACTGAATTCTTAAAGATTTTATCTGCTCATGACTTTAGCAGCTCACTACCAACTGAGCTGAAGGATCTTTCCTCCAAGTTCAATGAACTGACTAAAGAAGTAAAAGGGTTAAAGAAACAAGTTCATGAATTAGAGATTGAGCTACCAGGAGATTTGAAAGAAATTCCCTCCAAACTGGAAGACTTTACAAAGACTGTCACAAGTCTTACATCACAAGTTGCTGAACTAAAGACACTTTAGTGGGAACTGCCAGCTGAATTTCTTTCTGTGGCATCACAAGTTGAAATGGTTCAAGCTAAACTGAAGACCTTGGATGCTCTTCCAAGTCTACTCAACAAAGGCACAAATGCCTTGAATCATTTTGCTCAGGCCATTGCATCAAAGAAAACTAGAGATACAGTGTTCCTTTGGCAGGCCAAGCTGGCACTCAACCTGCTGAGGGGGAGAAGAACACAAATCAAGCCACCATCTCTCAGTTATTTGAAAGAAAAGCTACAAAGAATGCAAACCTGACTAAACAACAATCAAAACCAACATCACCACCCATAACACCAATTATTCCCCTAATCATCACAACCACTACTCAAATGCAAACTCCCCTCTAAAGTCCACCAAAAGGCTCCTCTCAACCTGAGGGGGGAGCATATCAAGAAAGATAAGGGGAAAAAGGCAATGTCCTCAAAGGAGGCTGAGAAAGAAAGTACTAAGAGTGATTTTGATGATGAAACTCATGTAACTGGTTCTATGGTTGAAACCTCTAGAATTAAGAAAGCAAAGAAATTTGATTTTGTTACTGAAGATGAAACGCATATCCATTTAACTAAAGAACAAATCAATCAACAAAAGAAGATAGAGGAAGAGGCCAAAGCTGAAGTAACTAAACATGAAAGTGATGTAAGCAAAGAAGAGCTAGTTGATCTTCTTGGTCCATAAGTGGTGAACAAGCATTACAATGACAAGTTATAGTTTGACGAATGCTGTGACAAAATGCTAAATAGAAGAACAGAATCAAGAATCACCAACTGTGATGTCTTGACCAAAAAGGGTCCAATTACACTTAAATTGTACAGAGAGGATGGTACAAGTGAATTTATTCCTAACTTCAAAGCCAATGATCTGCACCTTGGCGAATAGAGAGAAGTCATGAATGCATGTCCCAACAGAACTGGTAAAGGATAGAAAACAATCTATGACCTGATACGTTCAAGAATGGACTACATACACACAACTGAAGCAGAACTCGGTATAAACTTAGATATTCCTCTAAGAGAACAGGACCCTCTTGACAAACTAAATGATCTTGCAAACAAGAAGAGAAAACATGCTGATGACATCCATGATTACTTCAAAGCAAATAAAAGGCTTAAGCCATCAGTTCAGTATGAAGATCATTTAGCTGGTACTGTGCTAAATGAACCTGTCCTTGGTATGATCTTGTTCAACTCTTACCATAGACAGGATTTTGTTACCATTGAAGATCTAAAAGATTTCCCGAATACAATGCTGTACACCGTACAAGAAATCTTCTTCAGACGTCATCAAGATCCTGGGCTGGATGATCATGCCAAGACCTTCAGCTCCTTTCTACTTGCTGAAGTTGATAAGAGAAACCTAAATCCACTCAAGCAGATGAGAGTCATTGAGCAGCTAAGGCAGTAGAATGTAATATTTTGTAATAACTTTATCTTTTGTAAATGTATTGTAATGAAAGTTAGAATGAAAGGTTAATCAGTTTATGTTGTTTAATGTATATCAGTTGTGTAAGAAGAAGTTGTTTTGCTCACTTACAACTGATTTAACTTAGGCTATTTGTATATTCAAATAGGGGGAGATTGTTGGGTTCAGTTCCTGAGCCCTTCAGTCTTTCTGTCTTTTAGTGGATTTAAACATAAAATCCCCTAAGTGTTATTCAAGCTGAAGTCTATCAGTTTGAGTCACTGAAGTTTCTTCAGCGTCAACTCTTCAGGTCCTTAGAAGATTAGGAAGTATCTTCACTTCAGTTTATGCAGCGGTACAGAAACTGAAGAAGGTCTTTGGAAAGAGCTTCAGTTAAGCTTGGTTGACAATTCCAAGTTGGGCGTAGTCTATCTCCTTAACAGAAGTTAAAACGTGTTGTTTCACTTCTAGAAGGTTTACAAGGCGGGAAAAGATTGCTTTATGTCAAAAGGAATAAAGCAATCTCCTTGGAAAAGACTACTTCTAAAGTTGGTATAGAAGTACAATAACTTTTCCTTAAAGGACTGTACCTGGTACTTTAGAGCACGTATGCATTAAATGGTATCTCAACCACCCATTGGATGCATGACATGCATACTAGGTTAACTTGTAAACCCTAATCCCTTTACCTATTAAAAGGAAAGGGATTCCCAGAGTAAGTGTTATCTCTTCCAATTACTGTGATACACATTGAAGAGTTTATTTATCTCTTAAACAAACTGAACGGTACTACTAAAAGCTGAAGCTTCAGTTTAGTCATAAGTAGTTTGTTTTCTTGTTCTCTTAACTTTGGTTAAAGTTTAAGTTCGAAGGAGATAACACCCCAATTGTCATTCAACCACCTTGCTATTCCGCAAGCAAGGTGTGTCATAGATTCTTTATTTGATTCTAATAAGAACCTATACGTTGAAAAGTACTTCTATGTGTTTTAAACTTGTTCTTTATATTCTTCATATATATTTGTTTAAAACTCACTTTTTTGCCATGGAATGTGATTAGTTTAACTTGATAAACCTTATATCAGATTCCAAGGGACCAACAAATGTTCGATTTCGTCGTTCAACAACACCATCTTGTTGAGGCGTACGAGCAATTAAAGTTTTATGAACGATGCCTAACTTTACATAAAATGTTTGTAATTTCTCGTTTTTGAATTCAGTTCCATTATCAGTTTGAATCATCAGAATTTGAGCCTTTAGATTCCTTTGAACGTGATTAATGAAATCGATGATCATATCTGGAGCCTCATCTTTGGTACGAAGAAAATATACCCAGGTATATCGAGAATAATCATCAACGATCACTAGAATATATTTCTTTCCATTGATACTTGCGACCCTCATTGGACCACACAAATCTATATGAAGTAGTTTGAGTTTGGATTCTGTGCTTGGAACCAATTTTGTTCAAAGTGAAGCTTTCTTGCTTTTACCTTGTTCACAGGCAGAACATAGGTGATCTTTGTGGAAACTAGAAGGGGAGGGGGGTTTGAATAGTTTACTGGTTCATTTTACATTTTAAAAGTTTTTTTTAAAAATACTTAGATTCAAGCTTTATGTTCAACCAATAAAAAATATGAATCAACGATATAAATATCTTAACTAAAACTAATTAACAAACACAATAATATAGAAAGATAGAGAGAAGAACAATCAAACCAAGACGCCAAGATTTTATAGTAGTTTTGCTACGAAGCACCTCTTCACCCTACTTCATTCCCTGAGTATCCTACTTAAGATTTCACTATGTCAACAAGCTCCCTTTAGGCAGAGAAAACCGTTTACACGTCGTTTTGGTGTTTCCGTCACTAGATAAAATGGGCGTGTACTATGCTTTGCTTGTTACATATGTTTTTATGCATACTTCTATAATCAATCACTAGATCTACCACTATGGATTTTACTCTCATTCTGTTTCACACCTATTTACACCAGGATAATTACAATTAGAGGTTTGGTACTTAGAAGAAGAGAGGAGAGATCAACTAAACAACTATGTGTTTCTTGGCGAATATGAATATGTTCTTCTCTTGCATTGATAGTAGATTGAGAAGGAGAGACTGTCGCTGAGGATTAAGATCACATTGAATTAAGATCTTAAGGTGATAGTGTCAGAGTTTTTAGAGAGAGAAAGAAGGTTTTTAGAGAGAGAAAGTTATCTAAAAAATTCGTGCAAAGAGGAATATTTTTCTGCCAAAAATAGTGCAGTATTTATAGACGGGATTTCCAAAGGTCGTCTGGGGGCGGTCCCGGCGGTCCCAGATATATCTGGGGGCCGTCGTCCCTATAAGGGGACGCCTAGTAGACTCCGCTCTTGTTTTTGTCTTTTTGTGGGGAAGGTTGTATCTGGTATGAAATCTTTCATTTTAGGGGGGAAAACCAGATTCAAATTTATTATTTAAATAAAATATTTTCTTTTATTAAAAAGTATTTATGTATATTTATTTTTGTAAAAATACTTTTGTGAAAATGTAATGGTTAAGAAAAAATATTTTCTTGATCACTAATCATGCTTAATAATTTATTTGTTCATACCTTAAGTGATTGATCTTAGAAATGGAATTTTACGATTAATAATTTGTAAACGTTTATTTTTATCGTAAACTCTTTTTACATTTTGTTATTATCAAAACATTGAGAGGTTGAAGAATATAAATAACGTTTTTAGACATTATTTGTATTAACAATCTCCCCTTTTTTGATGATGACAAAATATAAACTCATTTTGTATAAAATTAAAGGTTTCAAATTATTAATGAGTTTCATTCCATTTCTCCCCCTTTTTGTCGAATTCAAAAAGGATGATCATTGAATAGTTGTAGACAGAAAGAAGTCAACGATATCAAGACTCCCCCTTAATGTAGGCTCCCCCTCGTTTGGGGCACAAAAGGGTCGATCTTACGAACATTGTTTGCTACAAAACAAAGTTAGAGGTACAAGTGCAAGAATATATCTTGCTAATGGAAATATCAAGACAAATATCTCAACGTCAAACACACTTCCAACTAACTCATTAAGTGATTCCATTCATCATTTCCATAAACTCATACAATTATCATAGATAGCAAGATTATGATCATACAAGAAAATATGAGCATGCATAACATAAACATTAAATTAAATTTAAACTAGTTGATTCTTGATTCATAGGAGATGCCATAATCAAAAGATGGATGATCGATTATTTAAGGAAAATAATCATATGTGAATGATTAACTAAAGAAGGAAAAGGGTGAGGTTGGTGAAGCATGGTTTGGAGGAGTGCGAGTTTGAGGTATGATATGGGTGAGAAGAAAGTAAATAAAGTTGATTTCATTTCTCAAGGAGTGGAATTGGTTTCTAGAATACTTGCAACAATGACAAAAACTTGAGTGAAATTCAACTTAAGCATGAAGAGGATAAATTGTTTGTGGTGGTGGTGAAGGTGGTGCATGAGTGTAGGCATTGGATGGGTTATTTTGTGAATCAAGAATGGTGGAGATGTTGTGAAGTGAATTGATCATTTGATCTCTTAGTGGATTATAGGATGGTGGTAAAGGAGATTAAAGATGAACTTTTGGAGGAAATGAAGGTGAGTCATTTTGAGAAGTTGGTGATGGTTTTGGTATGGATGTCTTACGCTTCCAAACTTGTCTTACCGACATTCTTGGTTTTCTAAAGAAGTTTGGATGGTGGTTTGAGCAAGACAATGATGGAGAAGATGAATATGATATTGAGAATAAGTTGGCGATAGTGAGTGAAGATGGATGGAGAAGTTAAATAATAGAAGTAAGGTTAGAGAATTGCAAGGCGTAGTTTGAGTGATAGAAGTTGCAAGAAATGGTTTAGCTAAACTGGGAAATGCCAACATAACTATGCATAGGGAGGTCAAAGATACAGAAAAAGAGGTAGACTGAAAAATTTTGTTCCCTCCTGTTGGCCGTCCCATATATATTGGGGGGCCGCCTGATGTTTATGGGGGTCGTTTTCTGGAAAGATCCAAAATTTTCTAGTTTTTCCCTTTCTTCTATCTAGTAATTTTAGCATCTTTCAATTTCAAGAATCAACTAATTTAAACAAGAATATAGGGTGCTACACTAAGATGCAAATCATTTAGCATATAGTAATATTATGCGCATGTTATAATCTCCTAAAAATAGTTCACATAGAGAGACGATAGGATGATAAACTTGAAAAGATCATCCAAGTCACATTAAATTGTCATTCACCATTTTTAGTCCTAATAAGTGGAAAAAATAAAATTTAAAGCACAATGTATTTAGACAATATAGATAATAATAATAAGAATCTTTAATGATTTTTGCAAACAAGTTCACTTCCGTGCTCCACTCATCATATCCTTGAGAGCTTTTTCGATTGACCTTAATCCTTTCCAGTGATCATCTCATTGTTGAGTTTGAATGTTTATAGTTTTGGAAAGGTAGGTGTTCAAGTGTTGACTTTCATGAGGAAGGTTTTGACAGACTTTAGAGACAACATTAGACGAAGAAGAGACGTTTTGAGAAGGAGAGGAAGAGTTGGAATGAAATGATTCTTCATCATTTTCATCAACAATGGCGTCTAACAGAAGAGATGAGGATGGATGGTTTGGAGTAGTGAAAGAGGAGCTAGCATTTAATTCACGAGGTCTTTTCTTACCATGATCCGATCGCGTCTTTCACTCATAATGAGGAGCGAGAGGATTCATGACAAGATCACATAAGGGGTAGTGATCAATTGCTAACTCCGGAAAGATTGACACAACATGTTTGAACAATCTAGTCAAAAGCATTCCATAAAGCAAGAGTTCCTTAGGTTTGTTTCGAGGCTTTTCCATTCGTTTGAGAATGAAAAATGCTAGATTGTATGAAGTTGAGGTTTCGATGCAATAAAGCATATGACAAAGACACGCGGAGACATGATCCTTATGACCTCCTAAACAAATGGCGTTTTCACGAATGATATCAACCCATGGTTTTATATGAGGTTGAATTTCGCGAGTTAGGATTTCGTTTTTATCTACGACAACGGTTTTCTTGTTTTTAGTACGAGTGACTTGACCTTGTCGAGGATTTTGAATAAGAGACTTGACGATATTTGGAGAAGGAGGAGTGATTTTGTAACGACCTTTACTCGAAACACTTATTGACAAGTAGTCGACTAACCACATGTCGGTGTGTGATACTTGACCTTAAAACGGTATTTTTAAGATTTTTGACCGAATTCCTCGAGAGTGAGAGAGAATGACTTACTTTGTATGACAAAGTTGACGACAAAATGACCCTTGGAGTTATAGTCAAACATGAGTTGACTATAAAACTTGAGAAAAAAACGAGGAACAATTTGTTCGTTTATGTTCAACAAACAATCAAGGCCAATTGATTCAAACTTAGCACGGATATGACTCATGTTTTCAAAATTTTGATTTACAACCCTACCCCCAGGAAAGTATCATTTTTCAAGCTTGCAATGGTGTTTTGTAAAGGTTGATTAAATTCTTTTGATATGAGTGGAATGTAGTTTCAGGTATTTTGGTGATCTAGTCTGGTGATTCGAGGCATGGTCACCTAGAAAGAGAGCATTGAGGTCACATTTTAGTATCAATTACCTGTAGTATTGTATAGACATTATTACTAGTGTGTGCCTAGATGTGACAAATGTGGAGTAACGATTAACTCGACCTAAAAATAAAGTCCTAAGAGTTAATCCAAACGCTCCTTAATTTGATTTTGCTCATCCAAACATGTCGAAAAATACATATGAATCATGTATCTTGAATTTTGTTCATGAGATCATTATGCATGTGTTTAAAAACGTTTTTGGGTTGTATTAACAATGCATAACAATAATTTTATTTAGTCCCTAACGTGAGTGATTTGAAAATAAAATTAGGGTTTTGGTTCGAAATTAATTTTTTGACAAACTCACTAATGTATGTAAATCCTATATCTAAGAGAAGCATATTAGTTATACATTGTATCCTAGTAGTCCTAATTATGCAAAATTGAAAGAAAAATAAAAAATCCCCAATTTTAATTTTTGTGTTCATCATGAACCCTAGACTCAAATTGAAAGAAAATAGATGAAATGACTTAAAATTAATGATCTTTATGATGTTAGGAATGATTGTAGGTGTTGATTTGTTATTCAATTAGTGTTTTAATGGTTGATTTAAGTTTTGGGTTGTTTTGGTTCGTAATCGTCGCTGCAGTATGGAGAGGGGGTGTTTGTTTTTGAGTTTTGAAAATTTTTGACTAAGTGTGAAAGATGAGTCTGCTGGTGGCGGTCCCATATTGATAAGGGGGCCGCCCAAATATAATTTGGGGCCGCCCTCAGCGAGGGTTTTTGGACTGAGTTTTGACGAAAATTTTACAAAGAGGAGTGACGTTTTAATTTGCATTTCGCGAATTAAAAATGCTCAAAGTACTTCGGATGAAGTATTTAAGTTGTCACAACACGGAATGGAACACGGACTAGAATCGAGACTAGAAGAAGGAGAAGCGGACTAACACGATTTATGGAATGTGTTCCATCATTCCTAAACCAAGACGTAGATAGTTAAATGATTCACGTTTAAGGGGTTTAGTAAGAATGTCGGCGATATTGTCGACGGACGGCACTTTTTCGATTGAGATATGTCCTTTCTGGACATTATCACGAAGAAAGTGGTGATGTATTTCGATGTGTTTAGTACGAGAGTGTTGCACTGGGTTTTTGCTAAGGTCAATCGCGCCTTTTTTTTATCGCACATGATCGGAACGTCATCGAGTCATACGTCATAGTCGATGAGAGCTTGTTTCATCCATAGTGCTTGTTGACATGCCTTTCTGGCGCTTACATATTTGGCTTCGGTAGTGGATATAGCAAGAGCGGTTTGTTTCTTCGAGAACCAAGATGTCAAACAATACAAACGAACGTACAAATACCGCTAGTGCTTTTTCGGTCCACATAATCTCCCGCATGTTCAGAGTCGGCATATACTACGGTTTCTATGCCGGTCCCCTTAGGATACCATAATCCTAAGTGCGTAGTGCCTTTAATGTATCGAAAGATACGCTTAACCGCTTCAAGGTGAGAGGTTTTGGGAGCCTCTTGAAAGCGGGCACAAAGGCAGACACTAAACGTGATATCGGGCCTACTTGCCGTTAGGTATAATAAACTACCTATCATGCCTCGATACTTGGTACTATCTACCGACTCACACTTTTCGTCTTTCGTGAGTTTAGTATCGTAGGACATGGGGGTTTTCATTGGTTTAGAATCTTCTAAGCCAAATTTCTTAATCATTTCTTTAATATATTTAGATTGATTAAAGAAAATACTATCTTTCATTTGTTTTATTCGTAATCCAAGGAAGAAGTTAAGTTCACCCATCATGCTCATCTCGAACTCGTCATGCATGATTTTGGCAAATTCATCACACATGTCTTGACAAGTCAAGCCAAATATAATGTCATTGACATATATTTGAATGATGATGAGATTTGAACTTTTCTTCTTAGTAAAAAGAGTGTTATATACCATTCCTATTTTATATTCATGCTTAATAAGGAAAGTTTTTAATCTATCATACCAAGCTTTAGGTGCTTTTTAAGACCATATAAAGCTTTCTTTAATTTATAAACATGATTCGGCTTCTCGAAATCAATGAATCCTGGAGGTTGTGCCACGTATACCTCCTCATTGATCAAACCGTTCAGGAATGCACTTTTTACATCCATCTGGAATAGTTTAAAATCTAAAGCACAAGCATAAGCTAATAGTATCCTAATTGACTCAAGTCTAGCAACTAGGGCATAAGTTTCATCATAATCGATGCCCTCTTGTTGATTATAGCCTTGAGCAACTAACCTAGCCTTATTTCTAGAAACGATACCGTTCTCGTCTAACTTATTTCTAAACACCCACTTAGTTCCTATGATTGTCATATTCCTAGGTTGTGGAACTAACTCCCAAACGTCGTTAGAAATAAATTGATTTAATTCTTCTTGCATAACGACTATCCAACTTTCATCCGCTAAGGCTTCATTCACGTTCTTAGGTTCTATGGTTGATATAAAACAAAAAAAGTTACTTTGGTTTTGGGCTTGTGACCTAAGAGTTCTTTGGTTAAGGTTTTCTATGACATTTTCTAATGGATGGTTCCTAGATTCCTTAATATTGACTATTTTGTCAATTTCTAAAGTTTCATCCTCAATGTCATTTTCCAAGTTTTTCTTTTTAGTAACCTTAATTGCTTCTTCTTCATCTAAGTCATCATCCACCAAGGGTGATGTCTGAGGGTGGAGGAGTTTCATCTAATATCACGTTGAGTGATTCTTCGATCTTCCTAGTGTGTTTATTAAGGATAATATAGGCTTTGCTATTTTTGGAGTATCCTAAAAAGACACCTTCGTATGACTTTAGGTCAAACTTGGTAAGGTAGTCTTTGGTGTTTAAAATGAAGCACTTGCTTCCAAACACTCTAAAATAATCAAGATTAGGTTTTCTACCTCTCAAGAGTTTATAAGGTGTTTTTCCTAAGATGGTTCTAATTAGGATTCGGTTGAGAATGTAAGTTGAAGTATCTACGATGTTACACCAAAACTTTTATGGTAACGATTGCTCATTCAACATAGTTCTACTTATTTCTTGAAGTGTCCTATTTTTCCTTTCAACCACGCCATTTGATTGAGGAATGCGTGGAGCCGAGAAGTTATGTGTAATACCATTGGAATTACAAAATTCTCCAAATTGCACCTCATTATCAAATTCTCTACCGTGGTTGGTTCTTATTGACACTATTGTACATCCTAATTGGTTTTAATTTTCTTACTAAATATTTCGAATTGATCGAAGGCTTCGGTTTTATCCTTAAGAAATCTAATCTAAGTATACCTAGAGTAGTCGTCTACTATAACTAGTGTGTAGCGGTTTCCTCCGTACCTCCGTACGGCGGATGGTCCAAAGAGATCCATATGGAGGAGTTCTACGCATCTAGTCGTTAAGACTATATTCTTAGCTTTGTGACTTGCGTGAGCTTGTTTTCCAATTTTGCAAGCATCACAGAAATGTTGATCAAACTTAAGCTTAGGTAAATTTCTAACTAGTTCCTTAGATGCTAACGATTAAATGAGACGCATATTAGCATGACCTAATCTCCTATGCCACAACGTGGAGTTTTCATCAATCGTTGCTAGATAAATTTGGTCTTTAGGCTTATTTCCTAATTTCATCACATATAAGCCTTTCTTCTTAATACCTCTACCTATGACCTTACCATCCTTAGTAATTTCACTATCATGTTCAGAGAAAGTTACTCTACACTTATTATCATATATTTGTCCTACACTTAGCAAGTTAAATCTTAGATTATCAACATATTCTACATTATCTTTTTTGAGAGAGTCATTAGAAATTGTACCTTTGCCAATGATGTTACCATGAAGATTACTACCAACAAATGATATTACCTCCGTTGTATGTCTTGTAAGTAAAGAAGAGCTTTCGGTTACCCGTCATGTATTTAGAACATATGCTATCTTTAATTTATTCATCGGGTTCCAAGTCGACTCCAAGACATATCTTACTTGATGCTTGAGCCACGAGACACGTTTCGTCTTTGACCTTTTCATCATCTTCTTCACCGCTATCACTCCAAGAACCTCCGACAAAAGCTCTTTGGTTCTTGTCTTTTGGTGGTTTTGGACATTCTCCAATAAGATGATTTGGATCGCCGCATCTAAATCATTTTCTATCACTTTTACCGTTCTTATCATCACGGCTTCTTTGGAACGTCTTTTTGTCGTTTCGAGGTTGTCTCACGAATCTACCTCTTCTCTTAAAAAACTTCTTGAAGTCTCTAACCGCCATGGCGTACTCTTCGTCTTCACTTCTGGAAGTCGAACACTCTTTATCACTAGATTCTTTCATAGCCTCTAAAGCAAGAGATTTCCTTTCAACTTTTGCTTTGACTCTTTCGGAATCTTTCTTGATGATCATTTCGTAAACTTTAAAGTTCTCGATAAGTTAATCAAGAGATAGTGACGTTAAGTCTTTCGACTCTTTAATCGTCGTGACCTTTGCTCTCCATTTCGGATGTAGAGCCCTAAGAAACTTCCTAACATAGTTCTTGCTAGAATAACCTTCATCAAGAGCTTTTAGACTAGTAATAATAGTATTAAATCTACCAAAAGCACTATCTATAGATTTGTCTTTGAAAATGACAAATTATTCATATTGTTGAACCAAAAGGTCGATCTTATTATCTTTGACTTGATTATTACCTTGGTGGGTGATTAACAAAGTTTTCCAAATATCTTTTGCCGTATTACACATGAAAATTTTTCATATTCTTTTCTTGTCAAAGCATTGTAAATAACCATTTTGGCTTCATTATTTTTAGCAAGCCTTCTTTTAAGATCATCAGTTTGTTTATCAAAAGGGATAACCTCATCAAGTTTGGTTTCTGGATTTTGATTAATGGGTTGAAAATCACCATTGGTAATAACATGCCAAAGATCTAGATCTTTTGATTTAACATATGTCTCGAATCTATTTCTCCAATAAATAAAGATGTCACTTTCAAAAAGTGGTAGTCTTTGCATGGATTGCCCTTCTAGATATTTGTCGGAATTCATAGATCGATCCAAGCTTTAAAATACAATATATTTTAAAAATCTTGAGTGACCTTGGCTTCTGATACCTATTGTGGAAACTAGAAGGATGGGGGTTGAATAGTTTACCGGTTCGTTTTACGTTTTAAAAGTTTGCTTTCAAAATACTTAGATTCAAGTTATATGTTTAACCAATCAACAATATAAATCAACGATATAAATATCTAAACTAAAACTAATTAACAAACACAATAATATAGAGAGATAGAGAGAAGAACAATCAAACCAAGACGCCAAGATTTTATAGTGGTTCGGCTACGGAGCACCTCTTCTCCCTACTCTACTCCCCGAGTATCCTACTCGACATTTCACTATGTCAATAAGCTCCTTTTAGGCGGAAAAAACCGTTTACACGTCGCTTACGTTGTTTTCCGACACTAAGCTAAATGTCGAGTCCTAATCTTAGCTAGAACCAACTACCACTTCACAATCAATACACAATCACTAGATTTACACTATTGGATTTACACATAATCTGACTCACACAATTACATAAGATAATTACAATAGAGGTTTGGTACTTAAAAGAAGAGAGGAGAGATCACTAAACAACAATTTGTTTCTTGGCAAATATGAATGTTCTTCTCTTGCACTTGATAGAAGAATGAGAAAGATGAGATTAGATTAGATCACTTGAAACAAGATCAAAGAGTGTTAGTGATTAAGAGATTTAGAGAGAGAAAGAAGGTTTTTAGAGAGAGAAAGTTATCTGAAAAATTCGTGCAGAGGAATATTTTCTGCCAGAAATAGTGTAGTATTTATAAACAGGATTTCCAACGGTCATCTAGGGGCGGTCCCGGCGATCCCAGATATATCTGGGGGCCGTCGTCCCTATAAGGGGCCACCTAGTAGACTCCGCTCTTGTTTTTGTCTTTTTGTGGGGAAGGTTGTATCTGGTATGGAATCTTCCATTTGGGGGAGGGGGGGGAAGCAGATTCAAATTTATTATTTAAATAAAACATTTTCTTTTATTAAAAAGTATTTATGTATATTTATTTTTGTAAAAATACTTTTGTGAAAATGTAATGGTTAAGAAAAAATATTTTCCTGATCACTAATCATGCTTAATGATTTGTTTGTTCATACCTTAAGTGATTAATCTTGGAAATGGAATTTTACGATTAATAATTTGTAAACGTTTATTTTTATCGTAAACGTTTTTACATTTTGTTATTATCAAAACGTTGAGAGGTCGAAGAATATAAATAACGTTTTTAGACATTATTTGTATTTACAATCTTTATGATACTTAAATTTCGGAAGCCCATCAACTAAATCTTTTGACGTGAGTTGGTTAATGATACCAAAATTCAAATGAGAAAGTCTGCGGTGCCATAACCAAGATTTTGTTAATGTGGCTATGGACATTAAGCACACTAGAGAAGAAGCTGCCATCTCGGAAATAGAGATAGTGTAAAGATTTGAATCACGAGAACCGGTAAGCAAGTCATCACCCTCTAAATTCCGAACATAACACGTGTTTGAACAAAAAGCTACTTCTAAATCTCCATTACAAAATTGTCCGACCGAAAATAGATTGTGACCAAGGCCTTCAACGTAGTATACATGACATATCGTGAGATTGCCTTGAACATAATCTCCATATCCAGTTATTACAGCAAAATGATCATTCCTGAAGCGAACTGTTCCCATGAATTTCTCAACGAAATTTCTTAGCAGTTGAAGATTGCCAGTCATATGCTTCGAGCATCCGCTATCAACAATCCAAAGGACGAGCTGGATCACCTGCATCACATGAAACAAATGCAGATGGAAGAGTGGACAGTTTGGCTACCCATTTCTGAGTGGTAACCGGTGTGTTAGATGTAGAACGAACACGGATACGACTCTTTGTTTCACTAGGGAGTGATTGAGCAGTTTTGCTCTTGGGTGTCCAATTAAAACATTGTTGGTTTTCAAACCATTTTTGCCACTTTCTACTTGTTGCAATTTTGTTTTTCATGTAATTACTAAGTGTCCTACTTTGACTAGAATCAGGAGTTAGTGGTAACACACTAGAGACCTTATTTGTTGCTGTTGGGGTTTTAGCAACACTCAATCTAGATTTTGCAACTACAGAAGTAGCTCCTAAATTCTTAGATTTCGCTGCTATGGGGGTAGTGAATAAGGCTCTTTTTACACTAGAATTCCTAGACAAAGCATAACGAGCAACACATTTTTCATGAGAAAGTAAAAACACATCTTTTCCACAAGAAACACAAACAATATTCGAACCGTCATTAACAGCATTTACAGTCTTGGTACTTAATACACTTGCGTTTGATTGACATACATTCGAATGCATTGTTTCACGCTTATTAGAATCTATACTAACACTACTTGACATCTTCCGAACATGTGCAGATGGTCTCTTATCATTATTGTTCTTCAAGACTCTATCCTTTGATTTAGTGTCCTTAGACTTTGGTCTTCTAACACTATTAGAACTTTCTACACCTGTGGAATTACAAACATTTATGTTAGTTTTAGAATCCGGTGTCTGTGTCTCTGTTTTTGTGATTCTATACATTCCTCTTGCAAGTACATTCTCATTGTGCTTTTGACTTTGCTCGTTTTTAGGTGTAAGATGTGAAGTGACTGGTTTTGACCTATCTGTATTGACCTTAGTATTTGACACTTTCTTAGCCTTAACTGCTATGTTTTTAGGCAATGGTGTTACACAAAGAAGTGTTCCTGAGGTCTTAGATTTGTCAAACTTAGTGTTCACATTCTTTCCCTTGTCAACGGTTTTAAGCTTATTCTTGAGTTCAGATATTGTTATCAAAAGATCTTGATTCTGAGCACGCACATCAGCATAAGCATATGTCTTTTGATTAACATGTTCAATCAACTCATCAAGCTCTTTTTGATGTTGAGTCCGTGTTGCTTTTATTGAATTGAAAAGCTTTTGATATTCAAGTTTGATATTTTCTCTTTCTTTAACAACAAAATCCACTTGAGTTTTTAGCAACACGTTCTCATCATTTATTGTTGACAATTTTGACTTCCAAGAGACGTCACAAGCCATTTTCTCTTTTTGATGTTGTAGTTTAAGTTCAAAATCAATACTTTGAGCTTGTGATCGCTTAAAATCATTTTCAAGAATTTTGATTCTTTTGAGTAAATTGGCTTGGATATCTTTGGAGTCACTTGAACTTTTCTCAAGTTCAGCTTTTAACAACTCATTTTTCTGTTTTTCAACAGAAATCAACACACAATTTTGAATTTCACTTGTCAAGGATACTTCCAAAAGTCGATCGATCTCATTTTGAAGAATATTTTCTTTTGAAGATTTTCTGTTAACTTTCTGTTCCATTGATTCAAAAATATTTAACATTTCCTATACTTCTTCAATGGGTTCTTCTTTAAGTTCTTTCAAATTCTTTGATAAAGTGATAGACATTAGAATTACATCAATTTTTATAAGACTCTCTTAACAAATTTTAACTGTCAGACATCCATCTTCGTTCTTTGTCTTCTAAAAGAGTTTTATCAATCTGTGTGCGTAAACCATTAATTGCTACACACATTGTGTCAAACATTTTTAACAATTTACTCTCTTTTGGCATTTTTGGAATTGCTAAATCCGATGTGACTTCTTTTGACTCAGAACCATTATTAGAAGTAGAAGGAATTGAAAAATATGTTTGTTCAACAAAAAATTCTTATTGAGGAACAAATGTTTCATAAAGCGTATTTAATTTTCCATAGTTAATTTGAACCATTTTGTTTCTCATTTTCAATCGACTTTTTTCCGCATCATCTAAAGTTTCATCTGAATCAGGTGAATCAATTGTTAATTTAGCACTATGAAGCCTTTCACCATCATACATTTTTGGTTGTGCTGCAATGGCCATCTTGAGACGTTCAGGATTTTTGTAACCCAACCCAGCTTTAAGAAAAGGATCATAAACTTTATTTGGTTTCTTTCCAAGCATGTGAATTGTTTGAATCGATTGACCCATTTTATAAACAATTCGATCATGAGAACTCAGTTTCTCTTCGAGATCAACAATATCTTCAAGATACCGATTTTCTCATTCTTTAAAATCCTTTTTAGCTAACTGAGTTTCATGTTGAATTATTATCTTTTCATTTCCAATTTTGAAGAATTCACTTTGAATTTTATCTTTTTCTTTCAAAACTCTTCACATGTTTCTTTATATTTTGAACATTGAATTGTTTTTTACTCAAATGTTTTGACCCGATCCTTACACGTCTCAAGATCCTTTTGTAGCAACTCTTTTTTTCTTTTTAACAGGCATAGTGGCCTTTTTCATTGCAGTTATAACACTGTAAAATTTGCCTTTCCCGGAGTTGACTTAGTTTGTGGAACACGCTGAACAATCTGATTGTTGTCATCATTTCCATTTCTTGCATTAAACGCTTGATTCCTGTTTTGTCTCTTTGCATTCTTGTTACCATTTTATTCATAACCTGTATTCTTGGTTTGTATGTCAACTCTACCATCCTTAACCACAACTTGATTTCTTGTGTTTGGAAGTCAAAGTCAACCCCGGGATATGGCGTTGGAAAGGGCATCGAAAACCGAACCCGAAAACCTAAATTGCTAAAAGTGGGCCCACCCGTACCCACCTAGTGGGCCCGGGTCAGCCCACTTATATAAACTCTATTAAAACCCTTTAAGCCCAAATCCAATCAAAAGGCCCACAATACCTTTTTATATAAAACCCGGCCCAATTTCCCTTTTCATAAAAAAGACCAGGCCCAAACTGCAAACAGGCCCAAATCAAATTCCCTTTTTAACTTTTGTTAAGCCCTCAAACATGTATCCCCTTTACACCGTTAGTCCTTCAAGGACTAACAATGTTAGTCCTTGGGGACTAACTATGCAAACCCTAACCAAACCTCAGGGATCAACCATGAACACCACAAGGACTAAGAATGCAATACAAGTATATAGGTTGAGGGGCCAAGGTTGCCAATACCACAAACTTTAACCCTGCCCAAATTAAACCTGTTATGCCTATCCCTTCCCGCCAAAACCCCTAACCCTACACTGTACATCTCCTTCACGTGTTTCACCCTGCAACTCCATTCCAAAAACTCACCCCATGACAAACCTACTTCGACCCCACTCCCACATGGCCCTTATGTACACTGTGGCAATCCCACAATTTCCCATTGGTTAAAGGGTCGAGACAAAGAAATTGAGGGTTGGGATCATTTGGATTGGAGGCCAAGGCAGATTAAGGGTCAGGATTTGATGATTGAACTCTCTCACAACACAAACACAACAAACACAAGACATGAAGACCAACCGCATATAAAAAAGAAAGAAGACAGAGAAAAGAGGGAGGAGTAGTTTTAGCTTAGTTCAATTTTGCTTTTAAAATGTCTTTAATTTATGTTTTTAATTCTGTCTTTTAAATTTAAGCTATTGTAATCTGTTTATCTTAATAAAATTCCAAGTTTTCAAGTCTTTATCACAAACTGTCTTTGCATTTGCCAATTTGTTTTCTGCTTATTTGGTTCTTTAAAGCTTGTTGAAACATGCTTATTTATGCTTATTTAACTTAGTTATAATCTGGTATTCAAAGGTTCTTGGCTTAAAAACAGTTTTTTATAACTTTAAAATGTGCAAAACCCTTTTAAAGGGGTGTTTGGGTCAAGGACTCAAAACGGGTCAAAATGGGTAAAAAATTGTTTTTGGTTTCTAATTCAGTTTTAACTAGCTTATATTCAGTCTTTAATATGGTTTTCATAAGTTCAAATTCAGTTTTATAAATTTTTTGGTTTATCTCGTCATTTTTTCAAAACTGCTAGTTCATAACTGTGTACTTTTTGGAGTCATAATAGTATGCTAAATATGTAGTGTTTTTTTGTGTTAAAATGGGTCTCCTAGTGCATCACTTACCAACTGTCTTAAGTTTAAATATGAGTCTGCAAAATGCCATTGCATTCAAAAAAGCCAAGAACCACAAGTAATGTAGCTGTCAGTCTTTCCTTGCTAATTCTAGCTTATTTCTTAGGCTTATTTGTTTAAATCATGCTTATTCATGTCTATAGGGTATAGTTGTTATAAGTTTGTTATCTTTTTCTTTAGCTTAGTTAGTCTTAACTTTAGTTTTAAATCTGTCAAAAAGTTTAAATATTTTTTATGCACACTGAGTATCTAGGCTTTTTCATTTGCTTTTTCTTTACTTAGTTGTTGTTCAAAATGCCTATTTTTCCTTCCTAGGTGCTTATTGGCCTCTAAACTCCATCTGTTTGTAGTTTTTTGCTTATTCCATGTGCTTAAATAGTCTTAAAGATAAGCCCAAAAGTGCCCCTTGTGGCTGTTTGCCTGCTGATTTTGACCTTTTGGCCATTTGCTTTATTTAGCTTTTTAGGCTTATTTCCTGTGCTTATTCTTGTTCTACTTGCTTATTAGGATATGTTTTAGTCCAATATTAGCTTATTTAGTTTAGCCCCTAGCTTATTTACCCAAAATACCAAAGCAGTTTTAAAAGCCATTAGACCTTTTAAGCTTAACTGTCTCCTTTTTAGTTGCTTATTTCAGGCTTATTTTTAAGTTTTGTAAAAACTCCTTTTTTTAAAGTTGCTTATTTCCAGCTTATGTATAAGTATTTAAAAGAAAATTTGAAAAAAAAATGTTTGATAAAAAAGGAGAGGCACAGGGGTCGAACCTGTGACCTCTCCCTTTATACCAAGCCTCACACACGCACACACAAGCCAACTGCCCTAGGGTCTTTTTCAGGTTATACTTTGCATTATTAATTATTAATAGTCATTTTTTAGTTTTGCTTATTATTGCTTTTAGCTTATTAACTGCTTATTTGTTGAACACTTTTTCAAATTTATATTTTTCCTGCATTCCTTATAAGTCAAATTATTTTTCAGCATTTTTTCAGAATTTTTATAAGTAGTTTACTATTTTTAATCATTTAATTTCATTAAAACTGTTTTTAAATCATAATAAATAAAATAAAAGTCAAAAAAATATAATTCTTTTTTATAAAATTTTCTTTTATCATTTAGGACCTAGGAAAAATAAATTTGCTTATGTAGGGTTAATTTTGCAAAATTTGGTTTTTTAAAGAACGGGATTCGATCCCGTTCTCGTTTTCTTCGCGTTTTTAGCTTTAAACACCTTCGTTTTTGGTCTAGTTTTCTTTGTTCTTACTTTTTAGTCACTTAGAGGTTATTAAAAGTTAAAAAATCAATTTAGGATTAAATTTCGATAATTTAGGTTTTAAGTCGCGTTCGTTTTTTTTAATTCCCGTTCTCGTTTTCGCGTTTTATCTTTAATTGCTTTTAGTTACATGTCCCCGTAGACTTAGGTTTTCCTTTTAAGCCTTTATTTATGTTCCCGTAGAATTTTAAGTCATTTATTTGCCTTTTTATGCTTTCCCGTAGTTTTAGGTTTAATTTCCCGTGCCTTTGCTTGTTTTTTCCCGTAGATTTAAGTTTTCCTTAGTTAAATTTCCATAATTTCCCATAGATTTAGAAAACCCAATCAAATCTTTGATCATTCAAGCATCCGATAGTCAAACCATTGACGAGACCGTCAATTTCACGCCTCGTTGGGGAAAAAACGACCCGGGTCTGGTTTTAAACTTTGTGGACAACAAAGTGAGCGACCGATACTTCCGGTTACTATACTACTACTATTGATATTATCCTATTTATTATATATTTATATATTTATTTATATTTATATGTACTAAAAGGAACTTGTCACGTCTCAAGCTCCTTTTGTAGCAACATTTTTTGCTTTTTAATCTCATTGTTTAATCGTTTTTGAATTTCAGCTTCTTTTTGAACATTATATGCTAGCTTTTGAATTTCATGATATTCATTATGAGCATTTGAATCATGGTCATACATGCCACCATTATTTTCCACATAAGGATTATCAAAAATGATATTAGAATCAATTTGATCATCATCAGATGTTTGAATAATAGTTTTACGTTTCACATGACTTACTTGTTCATGAACTTTGGATAAAGCATTTACCTCATTGACAGCCTTTGCATCATATGATGGCACAGTCTCAGTATCCATTGCTGGTTGATTGTGCCATCACTATGATGAGTGTTAACTTCTTTCCATTGTTTCGTCTCCATACGAAGAGTCAATCATGAAGTCATTTTCTTTATTGTTGAGGTTGCTTCCGGCTTCATCTTTCAAAGCTAACAACATTTGTTCTCTGAAGTACTTTGCATCACGCACTCTTGGTTTTTGATAATCACGGGCATAGTGGCCTTTTTCATTGCAGTTATAACACTGAACATTTGCCTTTCCTGGAGTTAACTCAGTTCGTGGAACACGCTGAACAATCTAATTTCTTTCATCATTCCCAGTTCCTGCATTAAATGCTTGATTCATGTCAACTCGACCATCCTAAATCACGGCTTGATTCCTTATGTTTGATGAAGTAAGCTTGTCTTCTTGAGAATCCCCTTGTAACTCCCCTTGATATTCATCTTTATAATCAACAACTGATGAAGGATGTGTGACATAGTATGGTTGTGGTGAATAAGAAGAATTTGCATGAGAGTGTGATGAAGAAGCATTTAAATAAACAAGAAGGGCTAGTGGATCATAATGCAGCTTTCTTTGCTTTGGATGCTAGAACATGTGGTTCGAATTGTACTAAAGAATCATACAACACATCATATGAAATTGTATCTCTAGTTTGATTGTGTCGAACCATGGTAACATATTTGCTCTATTCGGGTTGCAAGCAATTAAGAAACTTGGTGTTGATTGACACTAGAATAGGATGAACATTGTTACGATCCATAATATTCACAAGCGTTGTCAACCTTTTATACACTGATTCTAACGATTTTACTTCTTTTGCTGCAAACTTGTCAAACTCGTCCATAAGACGTGAGTGTCTCACATGACTAGTAACATCGAAACCAAACATAAACCTCTTAATTCGTTCCCACATATTCTTAACGTTTTTACATGCATCCACTGAATTGTATATATCATTTGGTATCGCTTAAAGAAGATAATTCATGACTTTTACATTAGCAATGTATTGCTTCTTGTTACCTTCAGTCATTTTGGACAATGGTTCAAGTATAGTTTGCTGATCGTTGTCTGGATTAGGAATCATTGGCCTCTTATATGGTCCGTTCTGTATTGAGTTCCACATCCGCTCCCCATCTTCAAGCTTATTATCCAGAAACCTTCTGAACCTACTTTCCCATGGAATATAATTCCCTTTCTCAAGCATTGGAGGTCTTTCATTAGCTCCTGAGTCTGCTAGAGTTTGTTGATTTGAAGTAGACATGTTGTATCAAATGATTACAATGCAAACTTGGATCGTTTT
>BQNB010004854.1:0-16894 GCA_026074375.1 Tanacetum coccineum
AATGGTGTTTTTGGACGTTTTCGGGTCCGTTTGAATTATAAAAACTACAGAAAATAATATATACTTATATAATATATAAGAGTTTTAAACTTATAAATATTATTTTATATATTAATTAGACTATATATATATTGTCGTTGTAGAAAAAATAAAAATAGTAAATCGAGCGAAATAGACTATAATTAATATTTGGACTATTAGAATATTTTCCAAAAGTATATATATACTTAGAAATTAAATGTTGAACTTA
Source organism: Tanacetum coccineum (assembly GCA_026074375.1). Classification (NCBI taxonomy): domain Eukaryota; kingdom Viridiplantae; phylum Streptophyta; class Magnoliopsida; order Asterales; family Asteraceae; genus Tanacetum; species Tanacetum coccineum. Next base: position 251 of record BQNB010004854.1, read on the forward strand.
ACGTAAACATTGTTTTAACTTATAAACAAAAACAAAAACTATTAGGTGGTGATATAACGATATAAATTACATTGTCTTATTTCATTTCGATTGCATTGTTCTAAATCGACCTATAACTAAATAGGTTGCATACCGATTTATTGTGACACCTTTCCTTGTTGATTTATTCAAAAATCAATTCTATCACTTAAGGTGAGTTTCATGGCCTCTATTTTACTTTTTTTAATTATTTTGAGGGAGATTACATGCTCATTTACAAACTCGTGTACATACACGTTTTCATATGCATTTACAAACTCGTTTACATACTCGTCTACGTACTTGTTTTCATACTCGTTTACATACTCAATTACAAACTTGTTTACAATTACTTTACAAATCTCGGGGTGAGATACTTGTTTTGTTTTTACAATAGGACGCAAGTACAATACTTTTCAGCTTTTACAAATATTACGGATTTTGCCTAAGTAGCGATAAACCATTATGCCCACTATCATGAACGGTTAATTACTTTGTGTAAGCGCTTGTGTTATAAATAGATCTATTTGGGATTGACATCCCCGTCTAGGATTGGTGCCAAACATGGCCTACGGACGTATACCATATCAGAATTTAGATGTTGCGGGTTGAACATCAACACGGGTACATTAATTGCCTGAAATTGATTGGCACACATATACTGTCGTAGCTTCAATGTCATGAGCTTAGTGAAATCGTAATTATATTTTGTGATATTGTATGTGTTACATTTATCATACACTTTGAAATCTTGCGGTCCAACATTTATACTTACATAAACCTATGAACTCACCAACTTTATGTTGACACTTCTAAGCATGTATTTCTCAGGTGAATATGATGCTAGACGTTCTTGATGTGCATTGGAGTCCAAATTTTACAAGATTACATTTATGGATTTCTACTTGCATTCAAACTATCAATCTCGTTGTATTATTTTTAGTCTTTCATTTTGATGCAACTTTAGGACAAATGTCATAATTTATTTAAATTAAATAAAATCAACGCGATTATGTTTCAAATGACTCATTTAGAGGTCGTTCTCTTATATCTTGTGCTATTGTATTATGAAGTAACACTCCTGGACATATTTCTGCTGCGACCCATTTTGGGGTGTTACAAAATGAGTCGAGTGTTGATGTTTTGAAGTTGGAATTTAAGCGTTGGCGAGGGGCTTTATGGATGGTGGGTTTAATTTTAGTAATCATTTTGACTCTATTCATCATGGTATTTCAGAGGTTACTGCATGGTTATGAGATGGAAATTTAGTGATCTTTTTTTATTTTTCATGGAATGAACTTGTTCAACTCTCGTTCTCTTCATTTTATTCTTCAAAGCTCCCATAAAACTATCGGCGAGCTTCATGAAGAGATCTTTTATTTTCTTTAATTGTTCCTCTAATTGTTTGATCTTCTTGAACATCAATAAAGTTTAATATTAACCCTTTAAATTCTTCTTGATGCGGTCTCTCAGGAAACATGAATCTTCCTTTGAAGTTTAGTATTCCAGAAAAGCATTTTTGTGCTCACCAATTAGCACCTCCCTCCTCATTAGACTTTCTGTTTGACACTACATGCTTTCTAACAATTGTTCCAAAGTGGTGTTTATGTAGTCGAGACTTCCTTTTTCAGGAAAAGGTAGAATCATCTAACTCTTCATCTTAATATTGGGCTAAATCTTCAATGTTTTTCCAACCTTCTTTGGCACCTAATTTGCTAAGTCTCTCGCCTGTTGTGTAGTCGATATTTTGTTTAGTCACGCAGTCGACACGATCGTAAAAGATTTGAACTTGAAGCCATAATTCGAGACCATGATGAGGGACATTTCTAAGTAAGTCCTTGAAATAAGTCCACGTGAAATAAAGGTTCCATCTTCATGTGGTTGGAACATCAAGATATCATTTCAAAGTTTAGTAGTTTTCCATGGTAGGAAAAAGTAAGTGAGGAAACAAGCGGCGAGATCATCCCAAGTGGTAAATGATCACGCTTGTAGACGATCAAGCCAATTGATAGCTTGGTCACGAAAAGAGAAATGGAAAAACACATGCGTGTACTCTCTATTGAGATGCCATTATGGTCGATTGAGTTAAAAAAATAGAAAATCCTTAAGGTGTTCGAACCGGAGTCCGTGGAATGCATATCCGTTCTGCATCAACCGGATGGTGTCGGATAGCAAATGAGAAACATTAGTTGCATCGGGCACCTCAATTGTGTTTCGGTATCCCTCATGGCTTGGTCGGGAATACTAACCTTAGGTACCAGCCCTAAGTGGTATGGGTGGAATCGATGGAATGGTTAGAATGGGTAGATTCACGTCTCCATGACAGGGAACCAAAGAGTCAATGAAAATTTTTAGAAACAAAAACACGAAGGAAAGATAGACTAAATAAATCTAAGAAAAACAAAATCACTCACTTGCTAGGAATCCAGTGAGTTAGAACAAACGATCTATAAAATGAAACCTAGACTATTTCCTGACAATGATGCCAAAAACTTGATGCGACAGTTGCAACACCGTAGTTTTACTACCCCCTAGGCGGTGCACATAAACGTTGTAGTGTAATATAGGTAACTCAGGGGGATTGATCGTTCTTTAGGGGAATAGTGAGGTAGATCCGTAATGTATGACGAATTGATCTAAAAGGCGAGGGAAGACTTTTTTGGTATTCTTAAGCTTATTGAAAGCAAGTAAATTATCCAGAGTTAGAGAGATTTATTTTAAATTAATATTAGCATAAATGTGAGAGAAGTAAATTGAAAAGAAAAGTAAATTTGTTGGTGTAAATCAATGGGAGGTAAAGGCGTATTTACCTAGGGGGAATTGCATATATATCCCTACAAAGACTTATAATTGCGTATATATCCAACCAAAACTAATAACTATGTATATATCCTTCGAATGACTTGAATATGTCATATATATCCAAATTATTATTTTTTATATATTTAAAACTTTAAAATACATGATAATTACATTTTAATTGTAAAATATCCATTATACCCTTCTTTTTATCACTTTTCATAACCTTGTACATTCGTCTTCACTTCTCACAACAAAACATATATGCTCGTTTAGAATTCTTGCTCTATATTTATACATACAGACGTATTTAATTAATTTTTTGGATAAACCACAAATACTAATAAAGATTGTTATTAACAGCCCATGTGAGATGAAATGTTTCTATTGCTTTCAACAAAAATAATCCACTAATCAAAGATACTAGATAAACATTTGGGTTGGAAACAATTAGAATTAGACATCGATAACCTATTGATCATTTATAAACACGAATGTTATTTAGGCATATTAATGAAATTAATGGTGAAAATAAGTCATTTATGAATTATTATGATTTACTTTAGTCAATGTTAGGGTTTAGAGATGGGGAAGATGTAAGTTAAGAAAGAAGATAATGATTGGTTGTGTATATTAATAGAAATGGTATAATGGATATTCTAGATTTAAAATGTAATTATCATGGAGTTAAGAGTTTCAAACATATAATTTTTTTTGGATATATATGACATATTTAAGTATTTGGAAGGATATATACGCAATTATTAGTTTTGATTGGATATATACGCAACTATAAGTCTTTGTAGGGATATATATGCAATTTCCCCTAGGGTGCACCATCCTTACTAGCTATCTAATTCTACCTATCAATTGTCACTTCCTTGGATGATTAAATGCTTATGATTCATATGTAATGATGATAACTAATAGTATGTGACGTCAAGTTTCATACTGAATTACTAGAGGGACGGCCATTAGACATTGGTGCTATAGTTAGTTACTATATTATTAACTAAAGGGACGTGGGAACTAACACAACAAGCTATCCACGTATCTAGCTTAAGTTCTTGGCAATTATCTAGAGGGACAAATGTTAATCAGGTATCGTAGATAATATTTTAAGAGAAATTAAGTAGAGGGGCGAGCATTGATAAGGTTTCTTGCTTAATTGAAGGAATTATAAACACACAATCAAACAAAGAATCGATAAGAGGTAAGAATTATAAATTAGCAAGTTTCATGCAAAACCCTAAGTAAGTACTACATGATCTAGCCTAGCATAGCAAATAAAGAATAAGCAAGAAACATATTAAATAACTAATGATAAACATACACGATTGATTAAACAAATAAATTATCTCTTCAATACTTATGAATTCTTGAGGCTAAAAGCTTTGGAAAATAGCTCAAAAACATCTAGGGTTTATCTTCTAATAATTCCACACTAATTAATGATTACAAGATGATAAAGTAATTATATAAGCCTTTGAATTTACTGGAAATCACCTATAAAAACCCTAGAATCTGACTTAATGTTTAAGGCTTGCAAAAAATAAAGTTATGAGGGTCTATTTATAAGTAGTTGTCGAGTCGGTCGTTTGTGACGGCGTCACACCAAAAGCATGACGACGTCAACTCATTTTTACAAAGTTGTAGATCTTCTCGTTCCAGTTGTGTGGCATTTTGAGTTACCCAAATCTAAGTTCGTGTGAAGAATTTATGGCCAAAATAAAATCTAATACTTCGCGCACAAGTCGTGATGGTCATCACGACTAAAAGGTGATGCCATCAGGTATAAGTCGTGACCACTTCAAAAAGGTGGTATCCACACACTAAGTAGCCACAAAAATGTCAAAAACTTTACTTTCTAGGCATATTTGGTGACAGTCATGGATTCCGGTTCTTCGGTTCTTCGTCCAAATGAGCCCGAGTTTTATATCTCTCTAGCAAATCCATTCTAAAATACCTAAAAGCCAAAAAGAAAGTATTTAGGGAAATAAATGATAAAATGTGCATGATTTTGAAGGCTATATGACCTTTAAAAATGGTGTAATTCTAAACCTCATTAGAGGGGTTACAAGTTCTCAGTCACTAACTAAATTTCTTACTATCTAGTTTAATCAAGGACAAGATTCAAGTAAAGGCTTAGCAATTTTGTAATTATAAGGCTTAAGGGGTTGATTTCTAGAGCCATAATCAAGCAACTTTCAAGTAGCAAGGAGCTAGGCTAGCATTTTAGAATCATTACCCGACTTAAGGTAAGTAACAAATAAGAGGACAAGCGTGAGTAAGGGTAACTACCTGTTTCTCATGTTTATGTTGTCATTAACAAGTTGTTTACCTATGTGGTGCTATTTATGTTATGCATTTTATTACTAACAAGATTTACGTGTTTTGCCTAGTAACGATAACCTACAGACCCACATTATCATGAACTCAATCAATTTCATAGATATACTTGTTAACATACATTGTGTGAGCGCGAATGTTATGAATAATCGTATTTGGATAGACATCCCCGTATGGGTGAGTAGCGCTCACTGGCCGGTTTGCCGGACAGAACAAACGTATACCATGTCGGAAAATTGGGATGTTATCGGGTTAGAAACATCACACATGTGCATTGTACTGCAAATTATTTCATACGAAAACGTCGATCTTCAGTGTCATGAGCTATAGGGAACAATAATACTTTTGATGATATTGCATATGATTGCTAAATCATTACACTTGGAAATCTGTGGCACCTACTTTTGGTTACCATAATTAAACTAAGACATTAAACCTATGAATTCACCAACTTTATGTTGACGTTTTAAAGCATGTTTTTCAGGTCAGTAAGGCATGAGATGCCGTGATACATTGGAGGTCTTTTGGGATGTCAAAGATAGAGACTCGAGTCATATTACTTGTTATATGAGAAATTACTAGATGTCAAAGTCTTTAACTTTATTGTTGAACAACTTGAAGCCTTGAGCTTATGTAATAAACGTATAACTTGTTTATCCAATGTATCTTTTAAACGTCACACTTAGTGGTCGTTCTTATATCTTGTGCTATTGACCCTTAATGTAAAGCCCTCGGATATTCAATATTCCGCTGCATATTCAGTTTTGAGGGTGTTACAGTTTGGCATCCAAAGCCAAGGTTGTAGAGAACTAGGTCAAAAGTTTTTGGTCTAAACTATAACCATAATCAGGGGATGATTTTAGTAACTCGATAGTGTTGCTTTAGTTGGTCATTGCATTGGTTGGGGAGTACCAAGTGCTTAAGTGTATAATATACGTGTTTATTATATACAAGTTGCATTAGTTAGCCATACTAAGTGCTTTCGTGATTCATATACGTGTTTATAATGCATATTACGTATATTACGGTTAGAGTCTTATATAATATACTTATATGAGCTACTTCTGATTTTCAGATTCAGTCATGTCGGATTCAGAAGGTTCCGCGGTTACTTACACTTCTGTCTACACCGACTCTGAACCCGGGAGAGTCTTCTGGGGTACCGATGAGGAGGTATCTGAGGGAGGCGTTCCCCGAGTTATCGTATACGGATACGATGGATTTCCTATTCAGCCAGTTCCTCAGGACGAGGACGAGCGTGAGCCTAGATTCATACAGGCACATGACCCTGACTTCGTACCAGAGCCTGTATACCCCGAGTACATGCCACTGGAGGATGAGCATGTATTCCCGGCTGAGGAACAGCCGTTACCACCTGCTGATTCACCTACTGTAGGGTCACCAGGGTATGTTTCCGAGTCGGATCCCGAGGAGGATCCGGAGGAGTACGAGGAGGATGAGCCAGAGGATGGTCCGGCTGACTATCCCGTGGATGGGGGAGATGATGGGGATGATGATGACGGCGATACATCTGGGGATGACGCCGATGATGAGGATGAGGATGAGGATGATGAGGATGAGGAGGAGGAGGAGCACCTAGCTCCGGCCGACTCCGATGTTGTTGCACCAACTGAGGAGCTTGTTTCCCCACCTGAGGGAACAGAGCCTGTTATACCACTATCCTCTACTGACACTTGTACTATTGGAGCTAGGATTACCGTCCGGCTTCAGACTTCTATATCCCTTCCACCCGAGGCAGAGGTCGAGAGACTTCTAGCCATGACTACTCCATCACCATCACCACCTATCTCGCTATCACCACCCTCAGCAGGGGAGCGTCTTGCTAGGTGCATGGCCCCACCTGCACATCCATCACCACTACCACCAGCATCTGGGTGTCCGACCCAAGTTCAGACACTCAGGATAGCATCCACTCAGGCTCTCATTAATGCAGTTATAGCCACATTTCCATCACCTTCATTACCACCATTACCTGTCGACCGTAGGGATGATGTTCCCGAGTCTGAGATGCCACCTCGTAAGAGGTTGTGTCTGTCAACTCTAGGCTCCAGATATGAAATTGGAGAGAGTTCTACTGCTAGAGGACGAGGGACAGATTATGGGTTTGTTAGTACATTTGATGCTGAGGCGAGACGATAGGGGAGCAGGGATGTAGGGTATGGCATTAGAGATACGTGGGTAGATCCGGCAGAGGCAGTGCCTGAGATAGCACCGGTGACCTTAGAGGAGGTCAGTACTAGAGTTGTAAAGCTGGTAGAGCTACATGAGCATGACACACAGGATTTATATGCCCTTCTGGAGGATGCTCAGGATGGTAGGTCTCGGATATCACAGCGAGTCAATGGGAACTCGCAGCAGGTCGACTTACTGATGGGGGACAGGATGACTCTCCAGGAGACGGTATAGATGGTGGAGGAGGAGGCCTATGCTTCCCGAGAGGCTTGGGCTCACTCGATAGGACTAGGTTAGGAAACCTATCAAGAGATTCAGACCCACCGTGATTACGTGTATGCACACGAGACTCACATTCAGGCTCATCAGGCCCAACTCCAGCTTCAAGGTACTCTCATCCAGACACAGCACCAGGTATCTGAGACTCGCTTTCAGATGCAGCAGGCTGAGATAGCAGCGCTGCGAGGGTCTGACCGGAGACGCCAGGCACAGATGGCAGAGACTCTCCGAGTATTGAGGGATATGAGACGAGAGATGAGTGACATGCAGGCTGAGCTATTAGCACATCGAGAGCAGCAAAGGAGAGCTAGACAGCCAGGACCAGAGGCTAGGATTCCAGATCATCGCGATGCTTCTGAGGACGCCGACAGTCACATCTAGGAGTCTAGTTGTATCTTATTTTGCTAGGTTGTTGTACAGGCATGTTAAGTGTTAGGGGTTCTCCCCGCTAACATAGCCTTAGATCTTTATTTGTATTTTGTACCGCACTATTTCATGTATAAATTTTCAAAAGTTATAAATGAAATGGATGGATTATGTTATTCTGTGTATCTTTCTTATGTTATTATCTCATCTGTTTGATCTTACGTACTTAATTATGACTATAATCTCACGTTTTTCTGTCCTTTGTAATCTAGACAAATCATGGTTATAACCAGAGGAGGACCATGTTCAGATTCAAACAACATGACACCAGAGGTCGTGCAAGCCATGATCGATCAGGCCCTTCTACGAAACCCTCTGAATGGGGGCAAGGGCCAAGGTTCAGGTGGAGTAAACGGAAGGCCTGTGCAACCTGCACGTCCGTACTACTACCCCGATTTCATGAAGTGTCAGCCACTGAACTTTAAAGGGACAGAAGGCGTGGTTGGGTTAACATGTTAGATCGAAAAGATGGAATCCGTCTTCAACATCAGCGGATGCGCTGTTGAGAACAGGGTCAAGTTTGCTACTTGTACCTTGTTGGATGCTGCCCTAACTTGGTGGAACAGTCAGATCAGATCTTCAGGCCCTGTTGCCTACACCATGACTTGGGATGTGCTCAAGAAAAAGATGACTGACAAGTATTGTCCACTGGGAGAGATTAAGAAACTCGAAATTGAACTGTGGAACCTGAAAATTAAGGAAAACGATGTTCTCGCTTACACTAACCGTTTTCAGGAACTAGCTTTAATTTGCTCTAAGTTTGTGTCTACTGAGACTGAGAAGGTGGATAAATACATCAGCGGACTTCCTGATAACATTTATGGAAATGTCAAGTCTGCTAGACCCAAGACGTTGGATGAGACAATCGAGTTGGCCAACGACTTAATGGATCAGAAGCTCCGCACCTATGCGGAAAGACAATCTGATAGCAAGAGAAAGGCGGATGACATCTCCAGAAACAACCAGCAACCTTTCAAGAAGCAGAATGTCGCGAAGGCGTACAACCTGGGAACTGCTGAGAAAAAGACCTATGAGGGGAATATGCCCAAGTGCACCAAGTGCCAACGCCATCACCATGGCCCGTGTACTCTGAAGTGTCACAAATGCAACAAGATAGGACACTTCGCCCGCGATTGCAGGAGCACTGGCAACACCAATGCTACTAATAATCGAGGTGGCAATGGGCCAAACCCCAAGGGGAATGGTTGTTTTGAGTGTGGAAATCCGGGACATTTCAAGAGAGATTGTCCTAAGCTGAAGAACAAGAATGGGGGAAATGGGAATGCTCAAGGATGGGTGTATGCTGTGGGTAATGCAGAGAGGAATGGAAATGCTGTGGGGAACCCGGACTCGAACATCGTCACGGGTACGTTCCTCTTAAACAACCGCTATGCATCTATATTGTTTGATACGGGTGCCGATAGAAGTTTCATATCCACTGCATTTAGCTCCCTGATTGACATTATCCCAACTCCACTAGATAATCACTATGATGTTGAATTAGCCGACGGGAAAATAGTGGGAGTAAACACAATTTTACGGGGTTGTACTTTAAACTTCCTGAATCATCCTTTCACCATAGACCTTATGCCCGTAGAACTGGGTAGTTTCGACGCCATTATCGGTATGGACTGGCTGAGAAGACATCACGCAGAAATCGTGTGTGATGAGAAGTTAGTTCGAGTTCCTTTTGGGAACGAAACCTTAGTCTTCCGTGGAGCGGAGAGTTACATCGGAAGAGAATCTCGGTTGACGGTTATCTCATGTTCTAAAGTTCAAGAATACATGGCGAAAGGATGTCATGTCTTTCTGGCACAGATATCCGCCACCAAGGAGGATGACAAGTCTGAAGGGAAACAAGTCGAGGACGTACCTATCGTCCGAGACTTTCCTGAAGTGTTTCCTGAGGATTTGCCAGGACTACCTCCAGTTCGGAACCGTAAATTCCAAATCGATCTAGGTCCAGGAGCTGCACCTGGGCCCAGATCGCCAAACCGCATAGCTCCATCTGAGATAAGAACTGTCAGAACATCTGCAAGAAGCTTTCCGACAAAAGTTTTTGCATAAGACCCAAGTTCCTCCCTTGGGAGCCCCGGTCTTATTCGTCAAAAGAAGGATGGCTCAAGCAGAATGTGCATCCGACAACAGGGAGTGAATTAAACTGACGGAAGAATCGTTATCCACTACCACGGAATCGACGATCTCTTGATCAACTCCAAGATCCATATCTATTCGAAGATAGATTTGAGACCAGGTTATCACCACTTAGAGGTGACAGAGCATGATATCCGAAGACGGCATTTAAACTCGGTACATCATTACAGTTTTCAAGTTATACACTTTTGACTGACGAACGCACCGGCTGGTTTTTAATGGACCTTATGAACCGAGTTGCAAGCCGTATTTTAGATAAAGTCCGTGATTGTCGTCATGATACATACCTTATTTATCAAAGAACGAGAAGGAACAAGAAGAACATCTTAAGCAATTTTGGGATCCTTTAAGAAGAGAAGATGTACGCAAAGTTTACAAAGTGGTGTATTTAGATTCCGAAGGACATATTTCTTGGACAGGTCATTGACAAGCGAGGCCCATACAGGTAAGACCAGCTAAAATAAAGTCAATCTAGGATTTGGCGTCTCCAAGACTCCTACAAGATCCCCATTTCTTAGGTCTGCTGGTACTACCGATATTCATCGAAGATTTTTCGAAGATCGCTAAGTCAATGACAAAGCTTACACAGAAAGGAATTAAGTTCGACTGGGGCGAGAAAGAATAAAATGCTTTTCAGTTGATTAAGCAGAAGTTGTGCAGTGCGCCAATTCTGGCTTTGCCTAAGGGAAGCGAAGACTTTGTGGTCTATTACGATGCATCACACAAAGGCTTAGGAGCCGTGTTAATGCAGAGGGAGAAAGTGATTGCCTATGCCTCCCGACAGTTGAAAGTGCATGAGAAAAACTATACCACTCATGACTCGAAACTTGGTTCGGTAGTTTTTGCTCTCAAGCTATGGAGACACTACCTATACGGAACCAGATGCACCGTGTTCACCGACCACAAGAGCCTGCAACATATTCTTGACCAGAAAGATCTTAACATGAGGCAACGACGCTGGCTAGAGTTATTGAGTGATTACGATTGTGACATTCGTTATCACCCGGGCAAAGCAAATGTTGTGGCAGATGCTTTGAGCCATAAGGAACGGGAAGTACCGTTGAGGGTTCGAGCTTTAGTTATGACTATTAGTTTGGATCTTCCCAAACAAATACTAGCAGCACAAATCGAGGCCTTGAAACCAGAAAATCTAAAGAAAGAAGATGTAGGTGGTATGATCAGAACTGACATACCCAAGGAAAGGTTGGAACCACGTACCGATGGAACTTTATGTTTAAATGGCAGGAGTTGGTTACCTTGCTTTGGCGACTTAAGATCCGTGATCATGCACGAATCTCATAAGTCGAAGTACTCTATTCATCCAGGTTCCGAAAAGATGTACCAAGATGTGAAGAAACTATATTGGTGGCCAAACATGAAGGCTGACATCGCCACGTATGTTAGCAAATGCTTGACGTGTGCAAGGGTCAAAGCAGAACACCAAAGGCCATCAGGATTGTTAGTGCAACCAGCAATACCCGAGTGGAAATGGGATAATATCACGATGGATTTTATCACCAAACTGCCTAAGTCATCACAAGGTTTTGACACCATCTGGGTAATAGTGGACCGACTCACAAAATCTGCTCACTTCTTGCCAATAAGGGAGAATGATCCATTGACAATGGCTAAGTTGATACTGAATAGAATAGTGGCAAGACACGGGATATGTCTCACAGTGAAACAAAAAAAATGGTAAAAATTATAATCTATGATCGTGATGGGAGATTTACATCAAATTTCTAGAAATCATTTCAGAAAGCTTTGGGCACGGATATATGCATGAGCACTGCATATCATCCAGAAACTGATGGTCAGAGCGAGAGAACTATACAAACTCTCGAGGATATGTTACGTGCTTGCGTGATCGATTTTGGCAAGGGCTGGGTGAAACATTTGCCCTTAGCCGAGTTTTCATATAACAACAGTTATCATGCTAGCATAAAGGCCGCACCTTATGAGGTACTATATGATCGAAAACATCGATCACCGGTGTGCTGGGCAGAGGTTGGAGAAGCCCAACTGATTGGCTCGGAGTTAATCCAAGAAACAACGGAAAAGATCGTCCTGATCAAGCAGAGGATACAAGCTGCTCAGGATCGACAAAGACTACGCTGATCGGAAGCGAAAGCCGATGGAATTTGAAATTAGGGATAGGGTATATGGCTCAAGTGTCTCACCTGGAAAGGGTTGTAACGATCGGTAAGTCGGTCAAGCTAAATCCGAGATACTTCGGACTTTTCAGTTGTTAGCCAAAGTTGGGAAAGTTTGCCTACAAACAAGAACGCCCCCAAGCGTAGAGCATAGTTCATCATACTTTTCCCTATTTGTAATCAATCTAAAGAAATGTCACTGTGACGAACCGTTAGCTATGCCGTTGGAAGGAGTTCACGTAGATGACACGCTGCAGTTTGTGGAAGAACCCGTTGAAATCATGGAACGGGAAATCAAACGATTGAAGTGAAGCCGGATACCACTGGTTAAGGTTCGCTGGAACTCTAGGCGGGGCCCTGAGTTCACCTAGGAACGGGAAGATTCGTTCAAACAGAAGTACCCGCATCTCTTCACAAATCGGACGTCGTCATCTACTACAATGTCTTAAGCTACTAATTTATCGTCCATAAACTAACAGCTCATGTAACATTTCTGATTTTCACGTATTGTACGACTCGTTAATGTCAACAATTTATTTTAGTCAGATACGCGTTTACTTTTAATATTGACGTTTAAGCTAAATCGCGTAGACTAAAAAGAATCATTTAACGTGAATGGTCACCAAATAAATTTGGGTTTATGTCAAGTGAGTGTCTAATAATTATTTGAGAAATAATTATCGACCTTGCTCAGTTTTATTTTGATTGGTCACGCAAATGACTTACGTTTCGCAATAAAATATACTTAGACGCACCACGAAAATACCTAGTCATACCTAGACTTAAACCGATACACATTTTAAATATCTAAACACAAGACTTAATCAAAAATCTTGTGTTATCATCTCAAAGCCATCGAATGTGGCTAGAAATCATACTAAATCATCCTAGTAGATTTTTATTTATCAAATCTTACTCAAAAGTCTAAGTAATATCTAATACATCATAGTTTCTCATTAAAACTTGTCCTATGTTGTCCCTAGTATCCTACTAAATATTTCAAGGATATTTGTTCACTCCTTTTTGTTGTGTGAGCCACGACTGTGGTAACCAAAACCAAAGATCATGAGATCTTTTCCTAGCTAGCCAAATATTGTACAACATATTGCTAATTAAGGTTCTTGTCCCTTGATGGGATGGTTAAAGGTCAAGTTGAGTAAACTAGAAACTCTAAAGTAGTACTAGGGCACGTTCGAGTGGTTTGTGTGACTAGAAGACTTTACTAGCTCACACTCTCTATAAATAGGACTTGCTAGTCACTTGTGATAAGTTCCAAGAACTTCAAACTCTCTCAAGAAACCACACAACCCATTTGGCTTATATTTCACTCGTCACTCCTAAAACAAAACCCTACTCGCACCATTTTCTTTTTTTAAGAATCTTAGGAAGCATTCACGAGCTAGGATGTTGGGTTAATAAGCTTTGAAGCTTATTTAGACATGTTTGGGTGTCGGGTTACCAAGTGAACACACGAAACCAACTCTTAGGACCTTTTGTAAGTTATAGCTCGTACTTATGTTGATTTCTATTCGTATAAAGTCGTTATACATGCTAGCTAGGGAGTATGGATCATAACTTGTGTTATATAAAACCTTATTCGTGTGCATGGACATGCATGGGTGAATCCATGCATGGTTCGCATCCTAAATTGTTAATGAAAGTCTTGTGTGGTGCTATACGCGAATAATACACGTAAACTTTACATAATGATGTCACGAAATAACCAAGAAATAAACATGGAAGCCTATGGGACAAGGGCATGGGTCGTGCAACATGTAGAGATCAAAGAAAACTATTTTCGAGCCATGTTGGGCTCGACAGCCCACGAAATAGGCCCAACAAGCCCACGTGGCCTTGTAAAAATAAGTCGTGACTTATCTATAAGCCATGCGAGCTTATTTGTGAATTAGAAATGCTTATTAAACATCACTTAGGGTTTTTGTTTTATTTAGAAACCAAACGTGACCCTTAATGGGCTCACAAGCCCATTAACGAGCCCTTTTAGAAGCTAATAAGCTCACAATAAGCCTAGACAGCTTATTGACTTACTTATAAGGCTTAAATGTGCTTAATGGACTTAAACATGCATAATGGACCACAATGGACCTAACGAAACACTTTAAAAACCTTATCGGGCCTTAATGGGCCCAACCGGCCCACAACAAGTGCTTATTTGCTTATTTAGAATAAGCTGAAATCAAAACAGTTTGTTTAGGCTTATGTTGTATCGAAAATGGACTAAAAAAGCCTATAAACCCTTGTGACCCAAATCGGTTAAAGCTATTGGGCTTTCGGGCCCAATAAGCTCAAAATAAGCTAAAATAAGCTCGCTGAGCTTATTGACAGCCTATTGGACTTAGTTGAACTTATTAAATGTTTTTGAATCTATTAAAACTAGTTTGGATCATTAAAACTCGTTTTGGACCTTAATGGGCCCAAACCGGCCCATTAAGCTCAAAATAAGCTCGAAATGGCTTATTATTATGCCAATCTATTTTTGCAGCTTATTTAAACTTAAAAAGTCATTTTGTCTCTTGTTGGAACTTATTTAGAGTTAAAATGTACTTTTTGAAAGTATAGGGGCTAAATGTGTAAATATCGAAAGTTAAAGGACTTATATTGCCATTTTCGAATCTAATTAACTTGAGGGACCACTTTTGTAATTTCTGGAAAGCCTAGGGGCTGACCTAACACTTAAAGGACTTAAAATACTTTTTGTAAACTTGAGGGACTAATTTTTTCATTTTTGAAACTATAGGGTTTAAAGTGAAAATATTACTTTTATAACCCCATGGACCAATTATGAACATTCTGAAACAGTAGGGGCTGTTGAGAATATGAAGGGCATAAATTGTAAACTTTGAAAGTTAAAGGACTAGTTATGTCATTTTTGAAACTAGAAGGGTTGAAGTGTAAATATTTATACTTTACAAACTTAGGGTCTAAAGTGTAATAATAAAATACTAGAAGGTATTTTATGAACGAGGATGAATTAATTAAACGTTAAACGAGACGGTCGAATATAAATATATTCGGAGTTTAAACGAGTTTAATTAACGGTTTAATAAATAAAATGTATTTATTAAATAACGATTTTACGTTTTCGAGAAACAACGAAATTGTAAATACATTAATCGTTGGCACCACCACACAAGTGATAACAGTATATATATATATACTTAAGTGATAACAGTATATATATATATATACTTAAGTGATAACAGTATATATAAACACAAGTGATAACAGTATATATAAACTTAAAATGGAATTTAGTTTATATATAGAGTCGTTAGTCTAAACATGTAGACTAAGACGTGACCGTAATTACTTAGGTATTTGACGGTGTGATTTCGATACCTTCTTGGATATTTATATCATACAAAGACTACCTACTAAGGTGAGTTCATAGCCCCACGTTTTACAATTATATAATTGATTTATATTTTTGGGGTGATAACATGCTTGTTTTACAAACTGGACGTAAGTGTACATTTTATACAATGGTTATGTGTTTGCCTAAGTAGCGATAACCCACTGAGCCTATTACCATGAACTGTCAATTGCATAGTTGTAGTTGGGAATTACATTATGTGAGCGCGAATGTTATGAATAGATCTATTTGGGATTGACATCCCCGTTCGGGTGAGTAATGCTCATTGTGCCGGTTTGCCGATAAACGAACGTATACCATGTCGAATTGGGGTGTTTCGGGTTAGAACATCGTAAAGGGGCATTATTCTGGCAATTGATTGCACACAGAATGGTCGAGCTTCAGTGTCATGAGCTTAGCAAACACTAATTACTTTTTGGATGATGTTTGCATCTGTTGCTTAATCATCTCGGGGAAAATCTCGCGGTCCTACTTTTGGTTACATTAAACCTATGAATTCACCAACTTTATGTTGACGTTTTAAAGCATGTTTTTAGGTCAATAGGGCACGAGGTGCCGTGATACATTGGAGGTCTTTTGGGAGGTCAAAGATAGCGATTCAAGTCATAATACTTGTTATGTGAACACTTGCTATAATTGTTGAACAAATTTGAAGCCTTGAGCTTATGTAACAAACAAATAACTTTGTTTATCCAATGTATCTTTTAAACATCACGCTTAGTGGTCGTTCTTATATTTTGTGCTATTGATCTACCTAGTAACGCCCTCGGATATTCAATATTCAGATTTGAGGGTGTTACAGCTCCCACTTGGACATATTTTAATAGTGTGATCACATCAGTTAGCGTCTAGTTACACGCCGATGCCTCTAGTACGACT
>BQNB010004854.1:18244-53244 GCA_026074375.1 Tanacetum coccineum
TATATATATATATATATATATATATATATATATATATATATATATATATATATATATAATACTAGCATTGACGTTCGAGGGAGAAAATAAGAAAGTAGAAAGTACGCGATAGTCGGAGTAATCAACGTATATATATAATCGGCCGATACAAGCAAATAATATGACGTTATAAAATAGATGTATGAGAGCGAAATAATGACCAAGTATTATATACTAATTATTAATGTAATAGCAATAAAGATGCAAAAGAGAGCATATAAGTTACCTAGGAGCAAGCGCGCGCGGATATCAGAGAATGGTGAAAGACTCTTAAAATTTTTCAAAAACAGTTATAGTCTAGGGTTTTGAAAACGACCTAGTTCGCTATAACAAGTGCTCTGGTCCCAATCTGTAACACCCCCAATAAAATCAACAACGCATCGGAATACCACTTTGGGGTGCTACTTCATAGTATAAAGTACAAGTTATAGAAAACGGCCTCAAAAGAGACGTTAATAAAATGTCACATTCGATTAAAATTTCAGAGTAAAATCAGGTCCCAATAATTTATAATTTAACAAGATTACAAGAGTTCAAACGTGAATCATTTTGTATATTTGAAGTTAAAAGTTATCGAATGTGAAGAAAACTGAGTCCTTGAGTTTTGTTGATATCTACGCGTCTCGAATGCCCCCAATGCTCAGCTAACAAGATATAACCTGAGAAAATACATGCAAAACGTCAACAATAATGTTGGTGAATTCATAGGTTTAAGTAAAAGCAGTATTGAAAATAATTCAAGTAATATTTCAGTAAGAAAAGTAGCGTTACAACGTTTCCAAGTATTATTTCTGAAATCCAAGTAGTGATTCAATAAATCAAGAAATGTTTAGTAGTGGACCACAAGGTTTAAGATCAGCCAGCGACAGTATTTCATAGTATCATTCAACATTACCGCATTGAGCTCATGACACCGAAACCTTGACGGTAATGCATGCCATATGCATTCTTGTTTGCCCCTGAAGTAGGTATTATTGCCTTATACCTAGGATTCTCAATACGAATTGTCCGTTGATAGGTGGGGTGCTCGAAAGAATTCGATTCATACCCCCGGACAGGGTTGTCAAACCCAATAGATCTATTAAGTGTACTAGCGTTCACCCCTACAAGGTGACTAACGGTTCATGAAATTAGGGACTTTGGCAATAACGACTCATGCAGATAATTTCATAAGCGGGTTAGGCATACCCTTCAAGCACTTGTGTCCCATTTAAAACAAGTATATGTTCAAAACTCACGGTTTTGTAAACAGATAATCAATGGTCTCAAATCATGTAGTAAGCAAATCAAGCTTTAATAAATTCAGTAGTAAACAACCATGTATTAGAAATCATGTGGTAAGCAAGTAAAAGCTTTAGTAAAAACATTCATGTAACGCTCATGTAGTAGGAATCAATAAGTTTATTAGTGAAACGAGCATGTATTCTCACCCCGAAAATAGTTATGAAAACCATTAAAAGAGAAAATGTGAGGCTATGAACTCACCTGAGATAGAAGTATCGGATAAAGGAATCACAACTAGTGAACAACTATGACAACGATGCGTACATCAAGATCAACAATGAAGAAACGAAGTCGAGAGATCCGAACCGCGACCTAAAATAATGGTGCGCGATTTAGAAGAATATATCAATTATAAGCAAATGCATAATTTGCATAAGTATATGAAAATATATATATCGACATGTATGTAATCTTATACCATAGAATCCATGTGTGCGCCTCAACTTACTTATTTATGCCCACCTAAATGTTTCGCCTTAAGTTTAACTCCATCTTAACCCATTCCGACTAATATGTAATTTTTAATAAAAATTGCCCATTTTGACCCATTTTAAATATTAATACATCAAGATGCGAACGAAAGTGAAAGACTCATTTATTAGTTGCAAATTCAGTTTTAGTTAGTATATCTTACGCCTAATTATTCTCCATAACGCTAATTGATCACTAACATAATTTCGCCAAGTTTGACTTTATATTATACATTTTTCTTAAATCTGACCCGTTCAAAACGACCCGCTAAATCAAATTTTCACGACTCGGACTCTAAAGCAATTTTATGTAAAACGACATTTCGGACAACTTTTTAGTTTTAGCCGAGACCCGAAACCCAATGGAAATGGGCGAAATTGCCCTTATATCAGGTCTGATGCGGTTTGAATAAATAGAAACATGCAGATTTTTACTCTAGCTTTTAGACCCGTTATTACTCACTTTTAGACTTAGAAATCCTCGCGGAGAAGTAAAACGTCATTCTAAACAACTTTTTAGTTTTAACGGAAGGCCGGTTCGGACAAGAAAGGGCCCAAAACGGCTCACGAAAACTGCATCAGCAAGTATTAAAATATATAAGTGAGATTTTAGTTTTTATGATTTCTATACTTCCGGGAAGCATAAAAACTCATTTTTAGAGATTACAGGACGTTTTGCCTTATCATTCGAATCGAAGCTACAACAGGCCTGACCATAATCCTAACTCAAGACTCTCTGTTTACCATTTTTCAATTCTGCGATCGGAACGCCCTAAACTTTTTCTGCCCCAATTGGGTGTCTTTCAACCCCTTCAAAACGCCATAATTTCACATCAACAACATCTCCAACATACTCAAACTAACCTATTAATCATACTAATTACCTTAAACTATCCATAGCCTCAAAAACGCAACATGCAACAACATCCATGGATTCTCGACATAAAATCTAATACATGCAATTATATATATAATCAAACCAAATGAAAAAGATGGAATAAGAGACTTACAACACAATGCAATAGAGGAAAAATCAAAACTATCAAACCCTTGTGGGTTTGATGTTTGGCCGAACACTCTAAGGACCTAAAAACAATGATCCAACTCGCTTTTGTTACTCCAATCTTTGTAAAAACACTTATAATTAAGTCCTTTCAACACCAATTACACTTAATTTGATCAAGACCCTTAAAATCAAAACCCAAGAAAAATCAAGAATCTTGAGAAACATATGCATAGTTGATTTCATTTGAAAAGGATAATGAGGGTTTATGTAGGAATGATTTGAGAGTAGATTGGAAGAGATTTAATGATTGTTGATGTTGGTTTTGGTGTTTTTCTTGTTGTTGTTGTCGTTCACAGTAAGAGGGGACACGAGAGGGAAAAAATTTGACTGTTAATAATATGTGTTTCATAAAGATGGAATTCTATTTATATGGTATAAAATTTCCTAGTTTGTATCGACCTGTAGAAAAATTATAAGGAGTTTTTATTTTGGGATTTATTGAAGGAAATACAAATATAAGGGTGTGTTTGGTTTAGGATTTATGTTGGATCGTTTTACTGAATAGATCTAAACCTTCAGCTTGTAAAGAGTTTGCTCCTTTAAATACTTCTAAAGTAACAATATTGAAACACTGAGTGAACACTATTGATTATGCGGAATTGATCCGCTCAGACTATACCTTAAAATACATATAATATAATAAAATATAAAATATATAGTAAGAATGGTCTATAAGTTTTGACGCGGTTTCGGCCAAACGCGGATAAAAGATGAAAAATAATAAAAATAAAATAAATTAAGCTCTCATGGCTAAATATGACATTCGTTGATTTCGTGGTCACTAAAAAAATAATTATTCAATTCGAACAAAAGAATAAAAAAACGATTCTAATAAATAAAAATTTACTCGGGATAAAATATTGATATTAAATTCGGGTTGTTAAAGTATCTACCCCTTTAGGGAGCGACGTCCCGGCGCTCAATTCGTTTGAATCGTCTTCGGTTAAATTGTGAAGAGATGGGGATATAGACAAGTCATCGTCGAGGTTTCCAACGGAAACTAAATGAGAAAAAGTCAAAACATCAAATATATGCAATGTGCATAAGCGAACGGATTGAAGGTCGCGAGAATCCTTAAAAGGAAAGATAGAATACATGACTCGAAGAAGAAGCCATTGGAAACGAGGAATTTAACAAGTCATCAATTCTTGGAAGCGATTAAGGGTTCATTACTACTAGCTTATCAAGTTCGCCGCGGTCGATACTAAATTCCGGTAAAAAACCATAAACAATTTATGAGTCGAAAGAAGTTTCATAGTGCCCAAAGAAATATTCGTAACGCAGCTAATGTCGGATACACATAAGCCCACTCAATTTTATAATTTTGTTCACTTACAAAAAAGAGGCATCCCAATCCTTGTAAGTAAGAATTTATAAACTTATGGTTCGGCGGTTTATAATTCCCTTATTCAAATGAAGAAGCGTCCCAATTCATTTCAATAAGACGATTATAAATCATCTTACTTAAGCATGGCCGACACAAAACACAATACCAAAACAATGTTACAATAAGTAAAAAAGGGTGTCTACTTGACGGCATGATTCTTCAAAATCATAAGAAGTAACGAGAAGAATAAGTAGACGTTAGACAATCTAATGTCCCAAGGTAAGTTGCCAAAGTAACGGCACGATCCCAATGTACAAATATAAAGCTGTATTCCCATCATCTGGAAAACTTCAAAACGATGGATTACGAAATCCCATATGCCATTCAAAAGCATAAGAAGAGTGTTCAAACTTGGAGTTGAATGTTAAAATAACCAGTGGAATTGACGAAGTACACCGAATGTCAATATTATCAAAAAAGAAATAAAATAAAGTCACGTTAATGTTTAGGAGATCACCGCATCGCTCATAAAAATCAAAGAAAAAGAACTTATTAAGACTTACCATAGTACTATACACATATGTAGGTAATTATCATTACATAAACATTTCTCCCCTTTACAATCTGACTTAATGGACCTATATTTCAAAATCCGAAATAGGTATAAACGAACGGTTTTCGCCTTAAACAAGATGTTAGACTATAGTTTAATGAGATTATAAGATAAATACTCAAAGTGTTTAAGATCTCCTAAGGTGAGATAGTCATTTTACCATCATGTGCCAAATCTGATTATTTAAAACGTTTTCTTGTTCTATCGTTTTTAGCATAATTCCCATTTTATAACTTCGTTTGACCCCAAACGAAAGCCCATGTTTAAGTTTATCTAAATTCTACAGGTTTTAATTAGAAAAAGGGCACTTAATATGAAAATATTGGTCTTAAACTCATTTTGAAAATCTGGGCACAATTTATGATTAGTTTGGTCGTTCTAGTCGTAACTCATTCATCCGGAATAGTTACGAATTTATCCAAAGAACCACATGGTCCTCATATGTTTTACCCTTCACCCATGTAGAAACCCAGTAGCCTCCAAGTCAAATAAAATTAGTTATAAGCCTAACTATCTGCATTACAATTTATGGGTACACACTAAGTTTGTTTCTACGGTTTTGGTCGTATCTCGACCATCCGAAAGAGTTGGCGTTCCATCCAACTCGCCACTAGGACATAACATATTAGCCTATTCATTAATGCAAAGATACAGTAGGATTTAAGCCAAAATTTTTCCATTAAAATGCCAACTTTACTCGAAAGTTCTAAAAATAGCCGAAAGTAACCATAAATAGTCAACACTTATAGGAATTACTATTATATATATATATGTGTGATCTCGAAGATAAGCGTAATAATATGAAAAGAGAGATCTCATATATAAACAAGATAAATAAATATTTAAATATCTATATATATATAATATAATACTAGCATTGACGTGTCGAAGGAGACAATAAAGGAACGTATGAAAAGTACGCATAGTCGAGTATCAACGTATATAAAATAAATACCCCCGGGGGTTCCGATATAAGCAAATAATATGATCTCATAAAATAGATGAATGAGAGCGAAAAAATGAACCAGGAAATATATACTAATTTAATTAATGAAATAGCAATAAGATCAAATAGAGATATCAAGTTACCTAGAGCAAGCGCGCGAGGATATCCAGAGAATGGTGTAAAACTCTTAAAACATTTTCAAAAACGGTTATAGTCAGGGGTATTTTGAAAATGACCAGTTCGCTATAACAAGTGCTCAGGTCCTAATTGTAACACCCCCAAAAAAACAACAACGCATCGGAATCACTATTTGGTGTGCTACTTCATATTATAAGTACAAAGGTTTATAGAAAACGGCCTCAAAAGAGACGTTAAATTAAAAAGTCACAATTCTGATTAAATTTTCGAGAAGTAAAATCAGTTCCCAATAATTAAAATTAAAAAGATTACAAGCAGTTGTCAGAGAAGTTAATAAATTTGTATATTATGAAGTTAAAAGTTAATCGAATGTGAATAAAACTGAGTCCTTGAGTTTTGTTTGATATCTAACGCTTCTCGAATGCCCCCAATTGCCAGCTACAATACAAACAGATAAAATACATGCAAAACTTACAACAATAATGTAGGAGAATTCATATGTTTTAAGGTAAGAAATCAGTAATGAAACTAATTCAATTAATAATTCAATAGTAAGAAAAGAATCATTAGAAACGTTTCCAAGTATTATTCTGAATCCCAAGTAGTTGCTTCAATAAATCAAGAAATTGTTTATTATTGGGAACCACAAGTGATTTAACGATCAGTCAGCGACAGTATTTCATATTATCATTCAACAATACCGCAATTGAGCTCATGACACCGAAAGCCCTTGACGGTAATTCATGTCCATAAATGCATTATTGATTTTCCCCCGAAGTAGGTATTATTGCTTAGTAACCTATGAATCTCCAAAACGAATTGTCCTTTTATAGTTGGGGTCCTCGAAGAGAATTCGATTCATACCCCCTGACAGGGTTGTCAAACCCAATAGATCTATTAAGTGTACTAGCGTTCACCCCTACAAGGTGACTAACGGTTCATGAAATTAGGGACTTTGGCAATAACGACTCATGCAGATAATTTCATAAGCGGGTTAGGCATACCCTTCAAGCACTTGTGTCCCATTTAAAAAAAGTATATGTTCAAAACATTTAACTTTAAAACCTCAAACTTTGATTTAACTTGGAAAAGAGTACAATAGTGAATTAAAAGCTACAATAAGTTATAAATAAGTTGAAATAAGCTGAAAAAGACTTAATTGAAAAATAAAAGCTAAGTTATGCTAAGATATTCTACAATGCTACATTGGGGCACTATTTATAGCCGAATTCTTTACTTGCTTGGTCTTTGTGCTGAGCTTTCTTTATGAGAGACTTCAAGGGTGTTTTAGTTATGTGAGACAAATGATAAACTCAATCTTGGCCCTCTAAATCATTTGTGCTTCTTTTCTAGTCATCACAGCCGTCGAAAGTCTTTGAAAATGGTGAAGGATTGCCAAGTTGGCAATCCTATAGCTGGGGTAAGTTTAGTGGAGGGGGAGGAAAGGGATTATCCAAGGTTTAATGGGGTTTATGGGATAAAAAAGTGGTGGTTAACCCGTGAGTGGTTTGGGGGGAAAAATGGGCGGGAAAGTTTGTTTGAGAGAGACAGAGGTGAAAGTTTGGGGAAATGTCAAGGTTGGTCCCCCAACTTTTATAGGTGCTTTGCAAATTTCGTCCTTGTTATGTTACAAGGTTGAGGGTTTGGCAGTTTCAACCCTTTATATAGAGGGTTTACAGGAAAAACCTAGAGTATTAAGGAAACATAATAACTGATAATCAATGCATATCTTTGACTTTTTAATGCATATCTTCTGCATTTAAATCTTCCAAATATGTAGAATACCAAAGTGTCATATTAAGCCCTTGTTGTTTCATTCGTCTTCATATAAGCACATGTAATTTTATAATCATCAAATCTGTAGATCCCAACATGATGTGTACCTTAATGCTAAACGATGAGAAGATAAAGGTCTAACTGACTTCCTCACAGTCAATGCCCTACATGGCATACTAGGATGAGTACGGTAAAGTTGACCGATGAGAATGTCCTCCCCGGGTCAGATAATAATAGTTCGTCGTCGATGAATCTCGGGTGGACTTCAACAAGTAAGGTGATATCAGTAGATGGTGCAACAATAGCAGATGGTGGGGGTAGAATAAGAGCAGTAGGGATCTTTAGAGTAGAAGTAGTAGGTGATGATGATCGTGATGCAACTCTGCTCCTCCACCTAGTAAGCATAGCATCATGAGGTGTAGGTGATACATGCCTCTCGGGCATCTCAGTATCTGACTCTGAATCATCTAAACAAAAAAAATTGAAACCATAGGTGCTATAGATACTAGAGGTAGTGAACTCTCTGATGGATCAGCCTCTGATGATGAGTGAGTATCAAGCTCAAGCACCTCGGCAGGTAGGGCAACTGCAGCCGCCCCCACCTCTGGTGCAATCGAGACCTCAACAAAAATAGAACCGATAAGGATAACTCACAGAAAAGAGGATCCTATAATCTCGACTGATATGTCTAAAGAAATAGAAATAACCAGAGCTGCCATAACTTGCACAAGTAAGAGTATATATAAATCCCCTTTATATGAACAATGCCAATGCATGCAATTCTAGAAAAATATAGATGTAAAGTATAGTCATGGGCAAAATATATTCGGAATAATAATTTTGGAAAATGTATATAATTAATACTCGTATACTTATCGATAGTAATTATATACATAAGCAAGTAGAAACACGTAGGATCACATACTAGTTATAGACTAGACCTAATATTCTACCTGGTTCTCTATAACCTTGGCTCTGGATACCAATCTGTCACACCCCCAAACGGGGCCTGGACGGAAACACATGTCCGGGGGCGTGACGTCATAATATACATCACACAAGATACAAAGAACGACCTCTAAAGGTACGTTTAGAAATCTAACATCGTTGCATTAAATAAAATAGTTAAAGTTTTACATAGGTTCTTAGATAATATGCGGAAGCGAATAAAAGGTTTTAAAATTTGACAAAGATGTTAACATAGATAATAACAATTCTTGAAAATCGGTCCAAAGAAAGGCAACACCATAAAGCAAGCAAAGACATCCATAGCTAAGCACCTGAGAAAAACATGCTAAAACGTCAACATTAAGTTGGTGAATTCATAGGTTTGAATTTGATATAAGAGTGGACCACAAATTTTGCAAAATGCATGTGACTATTATAACATGTTGGATCGATTTACTGAATAGATCTAAACCTTCAGCTTGCAAAGAGTTTGCTCCTTTAGATAATTCTAAAGCAACAATATTGAAACACTGAATGAACACTATTGATTATGCGGAATCTAATCAATAATGCTAAGAAGAACAATAATAAATACTACAAAAGAACTTTTATATTAAACTTTGAATCTGCCTAGGTTACAGATTACAAACTATGATTACTATTCGATCTCTATGATCTTGTGTAGAACTATATCTACTAACTATGCCTAGGGTTCCTTTTATAGACTAAGGAAAACCCTAATGGGCTTTACAAAACGCGTATAAAGATAATGCATATCCTTTCCTAAGATATCTCATGCATATCTTTAACTTTAACTAATTTCTGCGTAAGCAGACTTAACTATTACACAAGCAGTATTAACTATTTAACACTACCAGTACTAACTACGATAAACCTTCTACCAGTACTAACTATTATACTAGCAGAATTAACTATAATACTAACAGAATTAAGTCTGTTATAGAAAAATCCTAACAATCCTCCCCTATTTCTAGAAAATACAAATTTAATTGGAAAAATAAAGAAAAATGATTTTTAACTACTAAAAAGGTGCAGAAAATTAATGGAATAAAAATTCCCAATTTTTACTAATCAATTGAACCCTAATTTTGCTAATTAAAACCTAAACCCTAATTTTATTAAAACTAATATTAAAAATATTAATCATATTTTATTAAACTAAAAGAACAGGGTAGAAAGTGCAAAGAATGAAAGTTAAGGGTAGGCGGGGTAAGTAACTAAAATTTACACTATAGTTAAAACAGAACACCTTTAACTATTGAAAAAAATACCAAACAGACCCTACGACTTAAGCACTTTTTAGCTTATTACAAAAATGAAAATAAGCAAAAACTTAAAACATAAAAGTTGCTCCTGAGCTTTAATACTACAACTTTAACAAAAGCACTTTGAACTTTTAACTACTGAATAAGCTGAAATTTAACCTTTTAAGCTGTGCTACAGAAACTAAGAAATTTCTTTGAAAATCTAACTTTTTTAAACTTTGGCTTATTTCTAGCTTAATACTCAATGAAAGTAAAAACCAAAAGATGCTATAAGAAGCTTATAATGTGTTCTAAAGATAACTAGAAAGAAATAAGCTAAAAGGTTACTAGATTATCAAGAAATTTACTCTTAAAAAGTAAAGGTTCAGCTTAATGACTAACTAAACAGTCTTAAGTACAAACTGAAACAGCTACTTAAGGCCTAGTTTTAAGCTATCAAATGATTTTCAAAATGAAAAAGCTTTGCTTATATTTAAAACCTTTACTACTAGCTTCTAAAAATTGCTTTAATCTCAGAACTTGGAATCCATTTGAAGATTTAAAAGTGCTAGTGAAAAAGCTGTGAGACTTATTTACTTCTATTTGCTGCTGCTGTAACAGGATTAATCAAACTACAATATGGAAACAAGAAACCTAAGAACTCAATCTCTACTAAATTTAGATCCTCAAAGGAAATGTAAACAAGTACTAAAAGAGTAAAAGCTATAATCTACTCTAAAATAAGCTGTGATTGAAATTGAAAACTGAAAACTAAGATTCACTTAGAAAATCTTGCTGAACTAAGATCTAGCTTATGAAAAACTTTGAAAATCAATCCTACAGCTTATTCTCAGCTGTCAAACGTGAACTTGAAGCTTAAAGTGAGCTAGTCATGTGCTTAGCATAAAATTCAGTCCTATTGCCAAACACCCCTTAAAATTTACAAACTTAGATTTAGACTACTAGAAACTTGAGTAAGCTAAAACAGTTCAAGAACTAGGCTAATCAAACTTCCTTAAGCAAAATAACACTGAAAATAAGCACTAGAGATATATGAAATAAGCTGCAAGCAATTAAGCTAATTCATGAATTATAAAACTGTCTAACACTAGAACTTGGTTAAAACTTGAAAACTAAGATTAAGAAACTAAGAGTAAACTAAGTAAGTATTGATAAAGCTAATGGAACAGTAAATCACAAAATAAGCTAATTACAAGCTATGGAACAGTATAATAAGCAGAATGACTAATTTTAAGAAAAGAGAAACTCACAAGAGGTCCTAAGCACTTGTAGTAAACCTAACTCTAACCTATCAATCCCCTAGGTCCAGCTGGTAGGAAATGAAGCTTATTTAATCCCAAGCCCATCCATTTCTGGCTTATTACCCACAATCAACAGCTTATATGAGCTTATAGACAGAGCACTATGGAATTTGATGAAATAAAAGCTCAATTTAGCTTTTGAAAGCTAAATTGAGTCAAACTTATGTAAAAAGACCTTTTAGAACAGAATTGAAAGCTTTAAAGTAGAAACAAGCTTATTGAAGCTTGTTTGACTTTTCTTTGACTTTTTTGAAAAGTTTTGACTTTTTGTAAAATAAAGTGAGAACAGCTTATAATAGCTTGTAAGAGTAACTAGAAGAACTTTAAAAGACCTTTTAGAACAGTAGTAAAGAATATTAAGAGCTTAAAACTGAAAATGAGCTTGATATTAAAAGAGTAACG
This sequence comes from Tanacetum coccineum, assembly GCA_026074375.1. Classification (NCBI taxonomy): domain Eukaryota; kingdom Viridiplantae; phylum Streptophyta; class Magnoliopsida; order Asterales; family Asteraceae; genus Tanacetum; species Tanacetum coccineum. The sequence goes on from BQNB010004854.1 coordinate 29,841, forward strand.
ATTACAAAAGACTTAAAAGGAAATTTACAACTGAAAATTAAAACTATTCACTAACTCTCAAAAATGAGAACCTAAATGCCTATTTATAGAGGTTGAGGAGTGCTTGAGGTGATAATGAAGAAATGATCTTGACCGTTGGATGTTATGGGTGACGTGTTTGAACCAATGAGAAGCTGCCAAGTGTACAAAATGACGTGGAGAAGGACTTTGATTGGTGGATTTGAGTTGGAAGAAACGGGAAAAGATTTGGGGAGGTTGGGTTTTTTTGGCGGGAAAATCGGTTACAAAGCTGTTAGGAAGAAAAGTTATACCGCGTTGTGTTTGAAAGTTTGGGTTATTTGCATAACAAGCCCTTGTGTTTCTCTATTCAAAGTGTAGTGTATAAGTAAGTTTGAAATTTGACATTTCTAGCCCTTGTAGTTTTTAAAACAAGAAATGGTTTTGATTTTGGGCTCATTGTTGGGCTTTTGTGATCCGAATGGTGTAGAAGGGCCCAAAGGGTATTTTAGTCTTTTAATCTTCCATTGTAAGGGCAAAATGGTCATTTTTCCTTTGTCCTTTTCTTTACTTTCTTGACTTTTCTCTACTACGGTCTTGATCCGGCTTTCGATATTGGCTTCAAATCTTTCTCTTGTACTTGTCTCTTCATTTCTTGTCGGTTTTTTGCTCTTTTTGACTTTGATATCCTTTCCTGCACGTTGAGACACAAAAGCACACATATTTCCATCTTTTGGCATATTTTTTGGCTTTTATTGGCGAAATCGTGGGTATTTTATGTATACAATTTAACACTTATCAATGTGGATGGTAGTGAGTCAACACGTGTGTGATGGGGTTCAGTTGGTTGTGCTGATCCTTCACCTGGTTCCATAGCTGCATCTGCCAACATAGCAGGCAGCAATGGTACAAAATCCCCTGCATAACCCCGTTTCATGTTTGCAAAAATCTTTTTGGTCAAAGTGGGGGTTAAATACCTTCCTTTATGTTCAGTTGTAATATCTAAAATAATTTGTAAAAACCTTGGATACATTAAAATTTTTGTATTACTCTCTATGTTATGAACCATCCCATCAAAAATCATTTTAGAAAAATTATAAACCCTATTGCTAGATAGACAGATTAATGCAGTAGCAATAGTACTACCAAATTGATCCCATCCACCAGACTTAGGGCTTAAGCAGTGTAAAATAGGATGGATTAGAAATTTCCATTGGGGTGTAAATTTCTTTTTCCAAAAAGTCAATTTGCCCTCAGTAACATACCCTAATGTGGCTAATCCAGCATATATTTTAGCATCAGATAAATTATGTATTCCTGTTGCATCTGCCAATTGAAGTTTACTTCTGACAAATGCCTCGGTAATAGGATACTTTGTAGAGTCTATAGATGCTATTAATTGTTGAGTCACATTAGCAAGTGTTCTGACTGTGGCAGTTTGCCAGAACTGTTTGACTAGGGAGTCATAGATAGTAGGATTATGAGTTAAGGCATACCTAAGAGATGTACCTTAAGGAAATCTACTACCTCAGTGAAACCAACACTTTCATTTGGTTTCTTTAGGAAAGCGACCATGTTATGCTTGTCAGAGTACTTTAGATTGGCCATATGGACTTGTTGATGAACAAAAATCATAAGAATTTAAATTCTAATCCTGGGTTTGATTCAAGTGAATTACTAAGTGCTGGTAGAGAGAGGGAATTGAATTTTTATCGATTAATAACAAGGTTTCTTATTGGACCGTGTGTAAAAGAAGTTTTTTTTAGAGTAAAGAAATATTTTTTATTGAAGAAAGTGCAGTAATTATCCAAATAGAAAACATATGTTAGAAGTATGCGCCGTAAAAATCTGTAACAGTAATATTTAAATAAGAAAAATCAATTTTCCCTCACCAGCACCAACGGTCATCTACCAGACTTAACATTAGCCTACCAGACTTAACATTAGCCTACCAGTACTAATATAGTCTACCATAATTAACTTATAAACTACCAGAATTAACCTATAGACTACCAGAATTAACTTATAGACTACCAGAATTAACTCTAGTACTTTGTACTTACATACCATGTATAAGAAGAATTTGCAGCACAACTTCTATCCATCCTCAAATCCATGCTTATCCTGAAATAGTTAATTAAAAACAAGAAAAATACTACAATCTATTATTAACTATAACTAATTATTTTCTAACTACCAGAATTAATACCCTAGTAGTATTAATTTTAACTAGAAGTACTTTCTACACTTTACAAACTTTACAAGTGTAACCCCCCCTTAATTGTAGCTACAGATTTAACATTCCAATGCTCACTACTAAGAAGTTAAACCTGGTGACATCAAATCCTTTGGTGAGAAGGTCTGCAACATTATGATTAGTATGAATCTTGATAACCTCTATTAGTCTCTTATCATAACAATCTCTTATAAAATAGAATCGAATCTCAATATGCTTGGTCCTTGAATGAGCAACAGGATTCTTGATAACACTTATAGTGCTCTCGTTATCAATATGGATTTTGGTGTTCATGAAATTGAAACCATAATCCATCATCTGATTCTGTATCCATAATACCTGCCTACAACAATTAGCAGCTGCAACATATTTTGCCTCAGTAGTAGAATTTGCCATAATAGTCTGCTTCTTGCATTGCCAAGATATCAATCTTCTTCCAAGAAATTGACATCCACCTGTAGTTGATTTTCTGTCAAGGCTGGCTCCTCTATAGTCACTGTCTGAGAAAGCTTCTAGTTCAAAAGGTGAATCCCTAGGATACCATAAACCAAGTTTGGGTTGATGTTTGAGATACCTAAAAATCATTTTTACTGCATTTAAGTGTGAAACTTTTGGAGTGACTTGAAATCTAGCACAAGCACAAACAGCAAACATGATGTCTGGCCTTGATGCAGTCAAATACATTAGAGAGCCAATCATAGACCTGTAGACATGTACATCTACATCTACACCATCTTCATCCTTGACCAGTGGTTTATTAGACTCAATAGGAGTAGTAGCTGTTCTGATGGATAAAAAATCAAACTTCTTTAAGATGTCAGCTACATACTTATCCTGACTAATAAAGATTCCCTCAGGTAGTTGCTTCACTTGAAGTCCCAAAAAGAATGTGAGTTCACCCATGGAACTCATCTGGAATCTTTTGTGCATACAGTCTTCAAACTCTGTACACATGGACTGTTTTGTAGAACCAAAAATAATGTCATCCACATACACTTGGACTAACATAATGTCACTCTTTTTCTTCTTGATAAACAATGTTTTGTCTATGGTACCTCTTCTGAAACCATTTTCCATTAGAAAAGAAGAAAGTGTCTCATACCAAGCTCTAGGAGCTTGATGTAGACCATAAAGAGCTTTGATCACCTTATAGACTTTGTTTGGATGAGCAGGATCAACAAAACCTGGAGGTTGATGAACATACACTTCTTCTTCAATAGTGCCATAAAGAAATGCACTTTTAACATCCATTTGGTAGACAGTAAATCCCATGTATGATGCAAAGGCTAAAAATAACCTAATTACCTCAATTCTGGCAATAGGTGCAAAAACCTCATCATAATCCATACCTTCCTCCTGTCTAAACCCTTGTGCTACAAGCCATGCTTTGTTTTTGAAAACAATACTTCTCTCATCCTCCTTATTCCTGAAGACCCACTTTGTGCCAATTACCTTTTTCCCATATGGCAAATCAACAAGTACCCAAACCTTCTGTAGTTTGAACTGAAGCAATTCCTCTTGCATTGCTTCAACCTAGCTTTCATCTTGTAAGGCTTGTGATATAGTCTTGGGTTCTTCTTGAGAGAGAAAACATTCAAACAAATAGTTCTGATGATCCTTGTGGTTTGTTCTGTTCTGACTGTGAATGTAACTTACCAAGGCTTGTTGTGCTGAAGAAGCCTTTTGAATCTTCCCTCTTGTTTGAACTGCTGATGTAGGATCTCCTAGAATTTGTCCTTTTGGATGATCCTTATGAATTCTGTGTGTGGGAATAGGACTGACAGCAATGGTGTTATCCATGTTGTTGAAATCAGCCTCTGCACCCACATCTTCATCATCATCATAAGTTCCATTGAATATTCCATCATTTGGAAAAGTATCAAAAGCATATTCCAAGAAATGCATATTTTGATCAATGGGTAAATCAACATTAGGAAGAGTAGATGCATCAATAGGTATTTTGCCTCCAAGATAGAAAAATGATGATTCATCAGCATTTGCACCTGTGGAAGTACTAGCAGCACTAACATTAGGTGTGTTAGACCTATCAATACTAACAAATAATCTATCAGTACTAACAAATGGCCTATCAGTACTAACAGATGGCCTATCAGTACTAAGTTGGTTAGTACTGGTAGCTTGAGCTGCCTTCTTTTGAGATGCAATTCTCCTCTTTTCTTCTTCAAAGGCTTGTCTTGAAACATCATCCATAGCTTTAGCAGCCAATTCCTGAGTAACCATCATCTCAAGTTCATCTTGCAAATCTTTTTCATTTTCTTGCATCTGATGTTGTTCTTCCTTATCAGCAGCATCCTCTGAATCTTGGACATCCTTGTCTGAAGAAGCATTTTCAGAAGGTTTTTCTTGTGCATCCTGAACAACATCCTTTACTGGAATCCTTGTCCTATGAGGTTGTAGTGGAAGCAGTATGTATTCATGACTAAGTCCTTTATCTTTTCCTGATGAACCTGCAACATAAGAATCTTATGTACCTGCATCCACGTTAACTTAATTTTCTACACTAATAGGAACATAATTCATTAAATTTGTGAGAAAATCAAGATCAAACATCCAATTAGGACCAGTTCCTGTCACATTTGGTTGATCTTCAAGAAAATTAATGTGCAGATTCTCTTCTACCCTTTTGGTCCTTTTGTTGTATACTCTAAAGGCTTTACTAGAGGTAGAGTATCCAAGCAAATAACCTTCATCAGATTTCCCATCAAATTTACCTAAAGAATCTAAGGTGTTCAAAATAGTCAAGGGGCACCCAAAAGGTCTCATAAAACTAATACTAAGTGATTTACCTATTAATAGTTCATAAGGTGTCTTATTTTGAGGTTTGGTCACTAATACCCTATTCAGTACATAGCAAGCAGTATTAACTGCCTCTGCCCAAAATGGGATAGGTAAAAGGGAGTCTGCTAAATAGTTTTAGCTACCTAAATTAGGGTCATGTTTTTCCTTTCCGCAACACCATTCTGCTGTGGAGTTCTAGCTACACTAAACTCCCTTTTGATTTCTTTCTTAGCATAGAATTCATTCATAGCATAGTTCTTAAACTCTGTCCTATTATCACATCTAATGATTTTAACATTATGATTCAATTGTTTTTCTAAGCCTATTATAAGATTACAAAGGATTTCAGATGTTTCATCCTTGATAGCTAAGAAAAATACCCAACTAAATCTGCTGAAATCATCAGTCACAACCAAGTAGTACATTTTCTTGTTGATACTTTCTACAAAGACAGGTCCAAATAAGTCCATATGAAGTAATTCTAGGGGCTTTCTGATGATTCTATCTAACTTGGCCTTACAAGAGGCCTTGTGTTGCTTACCCTTCTTGCAGGAAACACAAGTGTGGTCATTCACAAAAACTTTTGAAGGTAAACCTCTAACTAGGTGACCTTTAACAAGTTTATTTATATTTTTGAAATTTACATGACCTAATCTCCTGTGCCATAATTTAGACTCATTTGCTGTTGCATTTGCATATAAACAAGTTATACCACTAGAAGGAACAATGTTCTTTAAATCCAAGCTCTACACATCATCCTTTCTAGGAGCTCTAAGTACAACTTGACTTTCATCAAGAAGCTTAAAGCTAGGAGACAAGATAAGGCATTCAGACTCAGTAAAAAGGACACTATTTTTCTTGTCACACATTTGTGAGACAGAGAAAAGATTAAACTTAAGTTCATCTACAAAGTAAACATCATCAAAGTCTAAATTAGCAGTTTTGATTTTACCTTTACCCGTTATTTTACCTCCTTTGGGATCACTTCCAAAAGCCACAAAGCCTCCATTGAAATCTTCATAGTCTGAAAGATAAGCTTTGTTGCCAGTCATATGGCTAGAGCAACCACTATCCACCACTGCATGATCCTGTAACAAGATCTCTGGATTGCCCTGCACAAAAGGTAAGAGAATTAGTATCTCTTAGGGATCCAAGTCAATACTGACTTGGAAATCCCTTTTGGGTCTACATACTCAAACTTCTTGAGCATGTAAGAGCCATTATATTTGTACACATGATCCTGGTAATTCATCTTTGGCCTCCATACCCATTTAGCCTTCTTAAGGACATTTTCCACCTTACCCTTACTAACTACTGCCCTTGTCCCAACAGTAGTCATGTTTTTAACCCCAAAAGTTTTCACATCAGGTTTTAAGTCTTTGGGTCTATAAACTGGTTGGGTGAAGTAAGACCTCTTGATTGGTGAGTTTGAGGCTTTTGGTCTTACAATGTCCAATCTTGGGTGATTTGGTCTAATAACACTATTAGATTGTGCTATTTTTGAGGCCAATGGCCTAGCAGTACTAACAGGCCTAACAGTATAAACAGGCCTAACAGTACTAATAGACCTAGCAGTACTAACATTTGATCTATCAGTATTAACTAAACCTGCTCTGGTTAGTACTGCTGATGGGTTAAAGGTCCTTTTTGCATGAGGGTATTTCAAATTTTTTGAAAAGTTTTGGTGATTTACCCTTTTGCCATAATCCCATACTGGTTTGACTACCCTCTTTTCTTAAATGAGGGTATTTCAATTTATTTGAAAATTTTTGGTGATTTACCCTTTTAGCATTATCCCATACTGGTTTGTCCACCCTTGGACCAGTATTGATCACAGTTTTCAGCTTAGGTTCTTGACTCTGTTTGTCATGAAAATTACAATCTTTGATCAAATGGTCAGTACTTTTACAGACAAAGCAAGCTTTTTATGTTTTAAAACAATTCTTGTTTTGTGAGAAGTTTGATTAATTTCATCAACTCTTAGTCTCTAACTGTTTGGGAATCTCATTTGTTTAACAGGGACTAACTGTTTGCACTTCAGACACATCATCCTCATCATCTGAGTTCCAATCCTCAATGATAACTTTATCTTTGTTAACTGATTCATAGACTGTCTTAGGTTTTTGAGTATTTGCTTCATTTGTTTTACCTACAGTCTCACTTGTTTTAGTATTAAGATCAGTTGTTTTTGACTCAATTATTTTCTTCCTAATGGCATATTCATCTAAACCTGCAAATGATATGTCAGCTCTTGGGGTTAAGAAGTTCCCTGTTATAGGAGGGGGAACAGCATGATAATATCTGCTTTGGAGACTATCATTGTTGGTGTGGACTTTCACTCAATAGCTTTGACATCAAAAAACACTCAAACTAATCTACTTATCGTTTTAGAATTGTTCATCAGTTCATTCAATTGTGTGCCATATCCTAAACCAGTTTTATCTCTAGCACTCATTTGACTGTTGAGTAATTCATCTAGATTCTTGGATGATTCTTCCTATTTTGCAATCTTATCTTTTAACTCATCTCTTTCCTTAACAACTTTCTCTAATTCCAGATTTAGGTTGTTAATTTTTATTTCTCTACATTTAAGCTCATAGTTTTGAAATTCATATTTCTCACCCCAAGCCAATTCAATTTCTTTTCATGTCCAAGAATCCTAGATTCTAGTGACTTTACGGCTATCTCATATCCCATGATTTTAGTTTTGCTTTGTTATGTTTTTCTCTTTCAGTATATAGTTCTTATGAAGAGTTTTGAAGATTCAAGACATTGTTTAGACATTTTTGTTACCCTCACTGTCATGAAGACTGATGAGCTGAGAGGAGATTGCCATCAAGCATAGTTGACTGGTTTATACATTTTCAAAATCATTGCTCCAGTCATGCCTCCTAGGACATTTGAGTCCACTAGTGCCTGTGATAAAGATTCATTTGGTTGGTGCATTGCTCCTGCCCATTGTCACATAGGGTCTTCTCCCTTGGTTTCCTTCCAGATCTGCATTCTCTAGCAAGTGCCCTTTACTGTGTCAGTTATAGGCACTTAATTCTTTTGATTATCAGAGAAAACATGTCGTTTTTCTTTGAAGTCCAAGTTCCTTCCAGTCCTTTGAATGAACTTATTTACTCTGACAGCCAACATAGCCACCTGCCATCGAAGATCCAATTCCTCCAAGTCATCTCCATCAATCTGCTAAAAATTCTCATTCTCAAGTTGAGGACCGTTTGTTGGTTATGCAAAGAAAGAGTAAACTACATCATGAGCACATAGAGTAGATGGAACTTGACTAGTTCCTCCAGCAGTACTAACTTTAATATCTCCACTGGCAGTACTAACTTCATTAGTACTGCTAGTGTTCTCAGAAGAAAGAAATGCCATGTTCTGAGAGGTAGAAGTGGAACTTGAAGACCTTCTCATCTCATCTTCATAGACCCTAAGGTTGTTGTAAAGGTCATCAATATCAATCTCATCAATGTTTGGCTTATTTCTCATGATTAGAGCAATTTGATTCCATGAAGGAGGAAGACTTCTTAGGAACTTCTGGTTGATATCTTCCTTTGATATTGGAGCACCATGAACTTCCAATCGACTTATGAGTTTTTGGAACCTATCATAAGCCTTGTCCACACTTTCATTTGATGCAGTAGAAAAAATTTTAAACTGATGTTTTAGAACATTTTTCTGCATCTTTCTTGGATTCTTATTACCTCCAAACCTTGGATTTGATTGCTTCCCAGGTGATTTTGCATCTGCATCAGTGGTGAAACTTGAGGAGGTATTCATCAGGTATTGCTAAAAGCAAGATGCTCTTAACTCTTTCCTGATTCCTTCTAGCAGCCACTTGTTTGGCAGTCTTAGGAGCAGGAGGAGCAGATGTTTCTCCAGTTGGTGCAAGCTCTTCTTCTAGATATCTATTGACAATAACATCTCATAGGTTATGGTCTATGTGATAGATATATTGTCGCATTCTCATGCTCCAAATATCATATTCTCCTTTCCTGATGATAGGGATCTTCATTGCAGGGATTATGGGTGAAGGAATGTCTTGTTCTGCCATCTTACGATTGAGTTCTTCTTATTTAGAGTTTCCACACAAGCTCTGATACCACTTGTTGATCTATCGTTTACTAAATAGATCTTAACCTTCAGCTTGCAAAGAGTTTGCTACCTTTAGATAATTCTATATGCAACATTAAATGAAACATAAGTAAAACACTATTGATTTTGCCGAATTGATCAATAATGCTTAGAAGAAAACAATATAGACTATCACAAAGTACTTTTTATTAAACCTTGAATCTGCCTTGGTTATAGCATTACAAAGCCTATGATTACTAAACGATCTTTATGATATTGTAGAACTATATTCTACTAACTATGCCTCAGGGTTCCTTTTATAGACTAAGGGAAACCCCTATTGGGCGTTACAAAATGCGTACATAAAGATCATTGCATATCCTTTCCCTAAGTTTTCTATGCCATTATTCATAAACGGTACTAATATTTTATACTACGGTATTAACTATCTGATCCAGTACTAACTATTTTGTACTGTCTAGTACAAATTACAAACTTGCGGTTACTAACTAATTTAGATTAGCGGTACTAAGTCTGTAATGGCATAATTCCTAACAACATTTCCAGCCTATACACTATGTAAGTAAGACCATGATGGATGCTCAAGCACATTACACTACGACGGAAAAAGAATTACTTGTCGTGGTGTATGCTTTTGAGAAATTCCGGCCTTACTTAGTCTTGTCAAAAAGTCATTAGTGTATACGGATCATCGGCATAAAATATCCTTTTTTATAAGCAAGATGTAAGCTGAGGTTGATCCGGTGGGGTTCTTCCTCCTTTCTCAAGAATTTGATATTCATCTCCGTGATAAAAAAAAGGGGAAGCCGAGAACCTCGTCGCCGACCATATTTCCCGATTAGAGAATCCTCATCAAAGTGTGCTCGAGAACAAGGAAATAAATGAAACGTTTCCTCTCGAGACACTTAACATGGTATCTTTTCATGGTAATGATAGTACCCCATGGTTTGCCGATTTTGCAAACTACCATGCGGGGAATTTTGTGATTAAAGGGATGTCGTCCCAGCAAAAGAACAAGTTTTTCAAGGATGTTAAGCACTACTTTTGGGACGACCCCTATTTGTTCAAAATATGTGCGGATCAAGTGATCCAGCGGTGTGTTTCCGGCCAAGAAGCTATTGATATCCTCATAGCTTGTCATAATGGGCCCACCGGAGGACATTATAGTGCCAACTACACCGCCAAGAAAGTTTTTGACTCAGGATTTTATTGGCCTAGTATTTACCGAGATGCCTATGACTTGGTCACCCGATGTGACGCTTGTCAACATCAAGGCAAAATTTCACAACGTGATGAAATGCCTCAAAATGCTATTCAAGTTTGCGAAATCTTTAACGTATGGGGCATCGATTTCTTGGGGCCGTACCGTCTTCACGACATGGGACAAAGTTTATACTACACCACCGTACTAGACGTCGGATTATTTGTCAAATGTGTTTGAAGCTTAAGTGATCACCACATGACGCCCGAGTTGTTTGCAAATTTTTAAAATCTATCTTCGCCCGATTTGGGACCCCTCGTGCTATCATTAGTGATCGCCGGTACCCTATTTTTGCAATGACCTCAATTTACAAAGGTCATGCTTAAATTACGGAGTTACTCACCGTCTCTCCACGCGTATCACCACAACAAAGTGGCAAGTTGAGGGATTTTCGAAATCGTGGTGGTTTGAAACGCATTCTAGAAAGGACCGTAGGCGAACACCGTGCTTCGTGGTCCGATAAGTTGGATGACGTCTTGTGGGCCTTCCGTACCGCATATAGAATCCATCGGGGTACACTCCTTACTAGTTGGTTGTACGGAAAGCTTGGTCATCTACCCTGAGCTTGAGCACAAGGCTACTGGGCCTTAAAAAAATGCAATTATGACCCTTGTTACCGCGGGAGGGGGCGATCACCGGAGAGCTTAAAATAAATGAATATAAATGACTTAGTAATCAAGCCTATGAGAGCTCCTTTGATCTACCAAAGAGAAAACAAAATAGGATCCATGACTCAAAAGCAATAACCGCATTTTCAACAGTTGGTCGATCGAGCTCTCCTCTTTAGTTCTAGATTAAAGATTTTATCGGGCAAGCTTAAGACCCGCTGGACTGGACCATTCACCGTTACCCAAGTATTGCCATATGGAACGGTCGAGTTATCCTAAACCGACGGGCCAAATTTCAAGGTGAACGGTCATAGACTCAAGCACTACTTTGGAGGGGACATACCACAGATGGTTGTCCCGGATCTCCAAACCTTCCCCAAGGACAACTAAATTCGGGGACGGGTCAAGCTTAGTGACCTAAAACAAGCGCTTCGTGGGTGGCAACCCATGCTTATCCTAATATACTAGTAGTAATGAATAAGTGTATTTTGTGGAGGCTCGCCTCTTCCTTTCTTGTGTTTTGTAGTTTTTGTATGTCCAGGATTGCCCGGATTTTGAAGCCTCTCGTGCTTGCGGTTTTTGTCCTTCGATCACTCGAGCTTCACATCCTCAGCTTCATTATGGGAATCCAATATCCAAATCTTATCGACTAACGTTTATCTTTGTGCATACTTAATAAACGGCCTTAGATTTACGTAGAGACCCTTCTTAAAACATTGAGGACAATATTCAGTTCTAGTATGGGGGGATCTATCGATTTGATTTTGCATGCAGCCGTTGTTTTCACGTAATCCCGCTTTTACCACCAAAATACCAAAAAAATGAAAAATTTTAAAAAATTTCAAAAATAAAATAAGTGTTTTGTCACAATTTCGACTTTCCCGCTGGGTAGAATAAGAATAAATTAGACTCAGTTACTAGAGACGTGTGAGCTATAGCTTGTTAGCTAAGCAATTCGCGGAATCTTTGCGAAAGAAGAAAAAATGATAGAGTTAAGTATGAGTAGATGCGAAAAGATTATTTAGAAATCTTACAAGCTTATAAGTGTAATTTATGGTTTTTTTCTCCCATAAGCTCCTAACCAGACTAATAATACGTGCTATTTTTGAAAATTAAACTTAAATCAACAATTTTTGAAATGTAGTCAATAACATTTTTTGTCTTAGTTCAAATTTATACTTAAATTTTCCAAAAAGAAACTTTCTCTATATATCGTGGTATAAAGTTTTATGAAAAAAAATAAAAAAATGATGATGAATAAGGTAATAATATAAACTGTGGGCTGATAAAAGTTTACTGCCTCTTGCCGGCTCATAACCGATGTGGCAGTCTTCTAAAAAAAGGCCCATAGTAGGAATAATAATCTGAGACTGATAAAAGTTTGCTGCATCTTGCCGGCTCACAACCGATGTTGCAGCCTTCAAAAAGGTCGAGGATTTCAATTGTATCATGGTTATGTTAATGTTAAGTGCAATAAATGTGATTTAATAAATATAGGGAAAATCTCTTTTTCTTAAATTTAAATATGCTTTCGAACTAAGACTATTTCATTTTAAATAAGCTATGTATATACGGGAAACCTAAGAGTTTTTAAAACAGAAGTAGTGACCGTCTCGATTACTTGTTCTCTCGTGGGGTGTCAAAAGCCTGGTCACTTAGCCGCAAGGTTGGGATGTGCCGAGACGAAAGTCGCTACATGGGATGATCTCGCCTTCAAACTCATTATTCTCGGGTGGAACGTGAAGCATAGAATTTTACAAAATGTTGATCCATGGTTGAAATTCAAAATGGCACATTCACCTAATACAAAATAATTGTCGGGAGTAAAAAGTTCACAAGTTATAAAAATGAGTAGTGTTAGCATCGTAACTTATATTTAACGGTGATTTCGTTTTAAGCTTGGTTTGGGACAAGTAAAAAGTTAGGGATGATGAATTTATCTTTTTGGGCATTTTAGGATTAAAATGCGTCTTGTTCTATAACCCTAACGGTTAATACGAAAAGTCAAACATGTTAGTTAGTTGCTTAAAAAGAAAAGTACAAAAAAATGAGAAAAAAAGAAAAATACAAAAAATATGTGAGGTAATAAGTTTATATCTTTAAGAATGGTAAAAACGGGGCTTTTCAAAGCTATTGATTCTTTAATTCCCCTTGAAACACTGTAGCTACTTTTCGATGGTAATTAGTCGAGGGGATTGGATTGAGATTTTTGGTTTTCTAATTATCAAAAAAAAATAAAAAGTGTTTACTTCATTGCATTGCGTGTGAGGAACGGCAATACCTTTGTATGGGGGGATTTTGGTATGTGCTTAATTACACATACCTTTTGCCTATAAAAATGCCTAAAATGACTAAAATATGCCAAAAATAACATTGTATTTGTGTGTTTGTGATTTATGATTGTGCAGGTAACAGACTATCACTAAAGGACAAAAAATCAAGTCAAAACGGACAAAACCAAGCACGAGAATAAAAAGAGCGTGAAAAGCGAAGTAAAACTTAAAAAGTCAACCAAAAAGTCAACTAAGTCAAAAGTCAAAAAGTCATATGCCGAAGCCGATATCGAAGAAAAGTTAAATGGGCTAACCCCGTTACCCATCTGATAGGGCCGGGGGGGTCAGCCATCAATAAACCTATTATGAAGACCAAATAATCCAAAACCTTACCCAGCCCAAATATACAAAAGTCCCAACCCACTTAACAGCCCAACCATATGGCTGTTAAGTCATTTACAAAACCAATCCTTATCCCTTTACACCGTTAGTCCAAAAGGACTAACAATGTCAGTCCAAAAGGACTAACGGTGCAAACACTTATCAAATTCAGGGGATTACGGACTGTTATCGTTCAATTCCCACAAACGTGTGTTAATAACCTTTCCCGCTATTTGGCTAATTCACTATCCCTATCCTCTACAAAACGACAATCAAAATCAAACCCCAACTCAACCCCACTACCATAAACAGCCAAACCACCATGGCAATCCTCTTAAACCCAATTGGCTTAAAGGATAAAGACAATGAATCAAGGGTTGAGTTTTGACCTTGGGAGAACACTCTAAGATTAAATGGCTGAGATGAAGCTTTGATGCCTCTCCAGCAAAGAAACACCACCTTTGTTTCTCTCACAGAAGAACTCAGAGAAGACCCCAAGACTTTGAATACTTTTATATAAAAATATGGCCCAATGTAAGCCTATAAAGGAAGTAGTAGTAGTTTTGTCTAGTTTTAATTTTTAGCTTATATTAGTTTAACATTAGCTTATTGTACTTTTTTTAACCTTGTACTCAGATTTAAAGTTAATGAAAGTTAAGTTTTTATGAAAATCTTGTTTTTAAGTTAATGTCATTTGTGTTTTAAAAACGTTTATAAGCTCACAAAAGCTCTTTTTAACTTGTACTTAAGCTGTTTGCTTAAACTATTCAAGCTTTTCCATAGCTTGAAGTGTTTAAGCCTTTTACCAAAAATCACTCAAAAAAAAGCTGAAAATGGATGATAAGCCAAACCTGGATGGGCTTATGGGTTTCACTAGCTTGTCTTTGACAAGCTAGAGCTTGTAGATCAGCTTATTGTAAGCTTATTTGCCCTGTTTTGAGCAAGGGCTTTTGTAAGTTTTCTATTTACAAGTTTAGCTTAAAATATGTCTTAGCTTATTTTTGGCTTATTCTGTTTATTGACTGTTTGTATTTGCTTATTGTTGCTTATTTATGTTATTGGATGCTTATGTATGCCTGCTTATAGCTTAGATATCACTAGTTCTAGTTTTCATTAAAAACTGTCATTCTAGCTTATTATTGCATAATCTGTGTTAGCTTATTATAGTGCTTATCTGTTGTTGAAAATTGCTTATGATTGCTTATTTCACCTTGTCAACATCTGGTCTTTGCAAAACTTTAGCTTAAATACTCTTAATCAGTTTGAAAATGCTAAAAAGATTGTTTAAAGGGGTGTTTGGTTTAACTGGTTTTATGGGTTAAAGTGGGTCAAAAATTTGTTTTGACACTTGAATCATCTTAGTTTAGCTTGAATTAGTCATAAAATTCAGTTTACCAAAGATTTTAAGGTTTTAAAACTCCATATTCAAGGTTTTAGTGATTATTGTGTGCAATCTGTGAACTCATGGCTTATTTAATTAGCTTGTATAATTAGGTCTTTGAATCTGGTGTTTTCAAGTGTGATTTGTGTTTATTCATGTGTTAAAACAAGTTTTAAACCAAGTCTTCAAGTCTGCTAGTGTATTTTTGTGTTTGTCAAAATCTTGTTAAAAAGTTAAGTTTTAGTCAAAATAGCTTTTTCATTTACTTATTGTTCCCCCCCCCCCCCCCCCCCCCCCCCCCCCCCCCCCCCCCCCCCCCCCCCAATGACTTATCCTGATTTCAAAATTGCTTTTTGAATAGTTGTCATGTGTTTCTTTTGAGGTTTAATTTGATCTGTTTTGGTGGTACGAGTCCATAAGGATTGTTTGTTAGCTTATTTTTAGCTTAAATGTAGGGTTTTAAATGTTTGAAATAATTAAGTTGTTTTTTGAATGTTGTCTGTGTGAATCAGCTTATTCTCATTGCTTTTTCATGGCTTATTGTTGTTCAAAATGTGTGATTTGTGTTCCTAGTTGCTTATTGGGGTATAAGCTTGTTGTGTGTTCAGTCTCAGTCATGGGCTTATTCAATAAGCCCCTTGTTTTGTAGCTTAAAAAGGTGTTTGAATTTGTTTGTGATAAAATCTCAAAAAAAGTCTAAGTGTTGAAACTGCTTATCTTATTTGTGCTTAATTCGGGCTTATTTTTAAGTTTTAAAAATTTTCTTCTTAAAGTTGTGTGTTTACAGCTTATTTATAAGTTGTGTAAAAAAAATTAAAAAAGATTTGGGAAGTGGGGATATAAAGGTGTGAGCATGGCTCGAACACCGAGACCTACCCCACCTCAATCAAACCTCTCAACAACTGAACTACCCACTCGTCCTTGGGACTTTTTGTGGTTATTCCTTGCAACATTTATCATTTATACACATTTCTGGTCTTATTTTGCAATAAAAAGCCATAGCTTGTTTTGGCTTATTTTTAGCTTATTTGATAAGCTGGCTTTTCAGCTTATTTTTCCTTGGGCCCTTGTTACCATTTGGGCTTTTTACATTTTTTTAGATTTTTCCTTAGGTGTTTATTATTTTTAATTTAAGTTTCTTTTTCATAATTTTTAAAATGCATTTGAAAATTAGTTAAATTTAATGCAGAAATTTAAATAAATAAAGTGTTTTTTAGTTTTAGAATTAATATTTTGAGGTTTACAAAGTTTAAAATCATTTTCATCATTTTTAGATTTTAAATTTCATTTTTAGCTTTTTAATTTAAGTTTAGAAATTAGTTTTAAGTTATAAAAAATAGTTTTCTTAGTTATTATCATATTTTAGACTTTTCTAAAGTAGAAAATCATTTTTTGAAATTTTTAGGTATTAATTTGTCATTTTCTAGAATTTTAAATATATTAAATAGGTTTTTAATTCTTAAAAAATTACTAAAAAGTCAAAAAATAATATAATTCCTTTTTAGAAAATTTTATTTTATCATTTTAGAGGTTTAGAAACTAAGTTTGCATTTTTAGGGTTAATTTTGATTTAGTTGATAATTTAGACGCGTTTTAGGATTCTCGTTATTTGATTTCTTTGTTAATTTCCTTATTTGTTAGTATTAACATGCCTTTTTGTCTTTCCCGTAGAATTAGAAATCAAATCCAATCAAATCTTATTCTATTAAAACATCAAATATCAAACCGACTTTCGACTCTCAAATTTGCACTCCTCGTTGGGAAAAACAACCCGGGAATATCATATACAACTCGGATTTCATTGATTTTCTTTCTTTAAACCTTTTCAAGGGTCACTTGATTTGGTTTGGTTAATATAAGTAGTATTATTATTTATATATACCTAAAGTCGAAGGGAAATCAGTGGCCTTTATGTAACGATTGTGGTGTACACGGTAACTCGACTCTAAAATAAAAACCTATGAGTTAACCCAAACGCTCCTTAATTTAATTTTGCTCATCCAAACATGTCGAAAATAATCATTGATTAAATATTTTGAATGATATTTATGAGATCATTATGCATGAATTCAAAAATGTTTTTAAAGGGTATTAACAATGCATAAAAACATTTTTATGGTGTTTCTAACGTGAGTAATTTCAAAAAATTAGGGTTTTTGTTCATATCAAAATTTTTGACAAACACACTCAATTATGCAAATCATATGTCTATAGGAAGCAAAATAGTTATACATTCTGTTATTATAGTGTAATCTGGCAACACATTAAAAGAAAATTCAGAAATCCTAATTTTGAATTTTTGTTCAAATGAACCACTAGAACAAATTTGAAAGAAAATAGACGAAATTACTTACAATTGATGATCTTTTTGATGTTAGGATTGATTATTGGAGTTGATTTAACCTTCAATTTTATTTTAGTGCTTGATTTTAGGATTTGGTGGGTTTTGTATGTGTTTCGTCGCTGCAGGTTTTAGGAGAAGGGGGTGTTTGTTTTTTTGTTTAACAAAAAGAGGGATGCAGACATATCGTTCATCTGGTGGCGGTCCAATATCGAATATTGGGGCGACCTGGATTTAATCAAGGGCGCCTTAATATGGGGGGCAGCCCTTAGCAGAGGTTTTTAGACTTGTGTTTTTGACAAAAAAATTACTGAAGGAGTGACGTTTTAATTTGCATTTCGCGAATTAAAAATGCTTAAAGTACTTCGGATGAAGTAATTAAGTTGTCTCGACACGGAGTGGAACACGGACTAGAATCAAGACAAAAGAAAAGATGAACGATTTATGGAATGTGTTCCATCATTCCTAAACCAAGATGTAGATAGTTAAACGATTCACGTTTAAGGGGTTTAGTGAGAATATCGGCAATATTGTCAACGGAAGAAACTTTTTTGATAGAAATATGTCCTTTCTGGACATTATCATGAAGAAAGTGGTGACAAATTTCGATGTGTTTAATTCGCGAGTGTTGCACCGGGTTTTTGCTAAGGTCAATCGCGCCTTTATTGTCACACATAATCGGGACGTCATCGAGTCGAATGTCATAGTCGATAAGACCTTGTTTCATCCATAGTACTTGTTGACATGCCTTTCCGGCGCTTACGTATTCTGGCTCTTCGGTTGTGAATAAGAAAGAGGATTTGTTTTTTCGAGTAACCAAGATGTTAAAACAACTACACGATCGTACAATACCGCTAGTGCTTTTTCGTTTCACATAATTCCCACTTGCATGATCAGAGTCGGCATATATCACGGTTTCTATGCCGTTCCCCTTTGGTAGTGGTTCCATAATCCTAAGTGCGTAGTGCTTTTATGTATCTTAAAGATACGTTTTATCCGCTGTATAGATGAGAGGTTGTTGGGATCTTCTTGGAAGCGCTGACACTAAACGCTTACTTAAACTATGATATCAGAATCTACTTGCCGGTAGGTGAGAGCAAACTACGATTATGCCTCGGATACTTAAGTATTTTATAGAACGGACTCACATTCTTACGTCTTTACGTGGAGTGTAGGATTCGTGGTCAGGGGGGGTTTTCTTTTGGTGTAGTTCTTCTATGCAAAGTTCTTAAGCTTGTCTTTAAAATTTTTAGTTTGTTTATATTGTATTTGTTCTGCTGCTTATTGGTTTTATTTGTAAGCGCTCTAGTGGCTCCGCCGCCCGTTTTTGTTGTGGTTGGAGAGTGATTACTATTAATTCTATGTGTAAGATGTAAGTGTCTTTTTTCTTGCGTATTTGGGGATTGATTAGGATGATAGTATGGTGGCAGGTGTGGCGGAAAACTAGGTTTTTCCCCTGGATCCGCGATTCCGTTTCGATCGTTAGTAGTTGATGGTGTGGGGCGGGAGTGTAGGTTTTAGGGTACGTGCTGTTGTGGGGTGGGGGAGCGTCCGTTCGGCTTGGTGGGGCGTGTGCAGGGGGTGGGTGGCGGGGGCTCGGGCCTTTGTGGTGCCCTTTTTCCGCGGGGGATGGGGGGGGGAGGGACGGAGGGGGGGGGGGTGGGGGTGGGGGGGGAGAGGGGGGGGGGGGAGGGGGGCGTGTGGAGGGAGGGGAGGGGGGGTTGGGGTGGGGGCGGGGCGGGGGCAGGGGTGAGGCGGTTCGAGGGGCGGGGAGGGGTGGGAGGGCGGGGTGGGCGGGGGGGGGGGGGGGGGGGGGGGGGGGGGGGGGGGAGGGGAAGGGGGAGGGGCGGGGGGGGGGGGGTGGTGGTGGGATGGGGCGGGGGGGGGGGGGGGGGGGGTGTGGCGTTTGTGGGGGGGCGGGGCGTTTGGGGGGCGTGGTGGGGGGGGGGGGGGGGGGGGAGGATTGGGGGGGGGGGGGTTTGGGGGGGTGACGGATGAATGGGGGGTGTGGGGTTGGGGGGGGAGGGGTGGGCAGGGAGTTGGCGTAGCTGAGGGGGGGGGGGGGGGGGGGGAGGGGGGGGGGGGTTGGGAGTGGGGTGGGGGGGTGGGGGGGTGGTGGGTGGTTGGGGGGGTGGGGGGGGGGGGGGGAGGGGGGGGGGCAGGGACAGGGGCGTAGGAGGGCGGTCGGGGAGGGGGGGGGGGGAGGAGGGGGGAGGGAGGGGGGAGAGGGGAGGGAGAGGTGGAGGGGGGGGTAGGGGTCTTGGAGGGGGGGGGTGGGGGGGGGGTGGGGGGGTGGGGGGGGGGAGTGGTGGCGAGGCAGGGGGAAGGGGGGAGGGGGTGGGTCGGAGGGCGAAGAGGGGAGGGGCGGCGGAGGGGATGGGGGGAGGGGGGGGGGGGGGAGGGAGTGGCGGGATGTGGGGGGGTGGAGTGCAGTTAGGGGCGGACGGGAGGGGTGAGGGGAGAGAGGGGGGGGTCGGTGGGGGAGGGGAGGGGGGCGGGGAGGTGGAGGGGGGTGGGGGGGGGTGAGGGGGGGGGGGGGGGGGGGTGGGGGGGATGGGGGGGGTGGAGGGGGGGGGGGAGGGGGGAGAGTGGGCTGGCGGGGGGGGCGAGGGTGTTGGGGTTGAGGGGGGGAGGGGGATGGGGGAGGGGGGGGGAGGGGTGGTGGTGTGAGTGGGATGGGTGGGGTGGGGGGGTGAGTGGGTGGGGGGGGGAGTGAGGGGGGTGGGGGGGTGAGTGTGGGAGGGGGGGGGGGTGGGGGTGGGTGGCTGGGGGGGGGGGGGGGGGAGGTGGGAGGGGAGGGGGGGGGGGGGGGATGGGGATACGGGGGGGGGAGGTGGAAGTGCGTGGGGGATGGTGGGGGCGGGGGGGGGAGGGGGGGGGGCGAGGTGGGGGGGGGGGGGGGCGGGGAGGAGAGGGAGTGGGGGGGGGGGGGGAGGGGGGGGGGGGTGGGGGGGGTGAGGGAGGGGGAGGCCACACACACAGGGGGTGGGGTGAAGGGGGGGCATGGGAGGGAGGGGGGGGGGGGGGGGGGGGGAGGATTGGGATGGGGGCTGGGATGAAGGTTTATCGGGGGGGGGGGGGGGGGGGGGGGGGGAGGGGGGGGGGGGGGAGGGATGGTGGGGGGGGGGGGGTTGGGGGGGTGCGAGGGGAGGGGGTATGGGGGAGGGGGGAGGCGGGAAAGGGAGGGTGCGGGGGGGAAGGGAGTGGGGGGGGGCGGGGGAGGGAGCGGTGGGGGGGTGGTGTGTGGGTGGGGGGGGGGGGGGGGGCTGGGACTAGGGGGGGAAGGGGGGGGGGGGGGGGGGCTGCGGGCTGTGGGGGCGGGGAGGGGGGGGGGGGGGGGCTGGAGGGGCAAGGGCGTGGGGCGGAGGGGGGGTGTGCGGGGAAGGGTTGGGGGGGGGGGGAGGTGGGGCGGCGGGGGGGGACGGGGGCGGGGGGCGGAGTGGGGGGGGGGGTTGGGGGGGGGGGGATTGGAGTGTGGCTGGGGAAGAGGGGGGGGGGTGGGGGGGGAGGGGGTACGGCGGCTTGGGGGGGGAGAGGTGGGGGGGGGGGAGGGGGGGGGGTGGTAGGGGGGAGGGGGAATGAGGGGGGGGGGGTGGAGGTAGGGGTGGGTGGGGGGGAGGAGAAGGGGGTGGTTGAGGCGGGGGTGTGAGGGGCAGGGGGAGGGGTGGGGTGAGTGCGGGGTGGGGGGGGCGGGGGGGGAGGTGGGAGTGGAGGGGAGTGGGGGGGGAGGGGGGTGGGTTGGGGCGGGGGAGAGCGGGGTGAAATGGGTGGGAAGGGCACAGGAGGGGAGGGAGGGTAGGGGGGGGGGAGGGTGGGTGGGGGAGGGGCTGGGTGGTGGGGGTGGGGGCGGGGGAGTGGAAGGGGAGGGGGGGGGGGGGGGGTGGGAGGGTGAGGGGGGGGGGGGGGGGCGGGGGGTGGTGGGGGGGGGGGGCGGGGGTGGGGTGGGGGGGATCTGGGTTTTTTTTTTTTTTTTTTTTTTTTTTTTTTTTTTCTCTTTTCTGGTTCTAGTTTTTTTCTTATTTTTTTTTCTTTTTTTTTTTTTTTTTTTTTTTTTTTTTTTTTATTTTTTTTTATTTTTTTTTTTTTTGTTTTATGTTTTTTTGTTTATCTTAAGCGGTTAAACGTATCTTTTTATACTTTAAAGACTACGAACTTAGGATTATGGTATCTACAGGGATCGCATAGAAAACGTAGTATATTCCGACTCTGATCATGCAGGAGATTTATGTGGAAACGATAATGCACTAGCGGTATTTGTCGTTCGTGGTATGTGTTTAACTTCTTGCGTTCTCGAAAAAACAATCGCTCTTGCTATGATCACTACCGAAGCCGAATACGTAAGCGCAGAATGGCATGTCACAAGTACTATGATGCAAAACAAGGTTTCATTATCGACTATGACAATTCGACTCGATGACGTCCCGATTATTGTGTGACATAAGGCGCAGTTGACCTTAGCAAAAACCCGGTGCAACACTCGCGAATTAAACACATCGAAATTTGTCACCACTTTCTTCATGATAATGTCCAGAAAGGACATATTTCTATCAAAAAAGTTTCTTCCGTTGACAATATTGCCGATATTCTCACTAACCCTTAACGTGAATCGTTTAAAACTATCTACATCTGGTTTAGGAATGATGGAACAATTCCATAAAATCGTTCATCTTTTCTTCTGTCTTGATTCTAGTCCGTGTTTAACTCCGTGTCGAGACAACTTAATTACTTCATCCGAAGTACTTTAAGCATTTTTAATTCGCGAAATGCAAATTAAAACGTCACTCCTTCAGTAAATGTTTTGTCAAAAACCAAGTCTAAAACCTCTGCTGAGGGCGGCCTCCATATTAAGGGCGGCCCCTTGATTAAATCAGGCGGCCCCAATATCGATATTGGACCGCCACCAGATGAACAATATGTTTGCATCCCTCTTTTTGTTAAACAAAAAAACAAACACCCTCTTCTCCTAAAACCTGCAGCGACGAAACACATACAAAACCCACCAAATCCTAAAATCAAGCACTAAAATAAAATTGAAGATTAAATCAACTCCAATAATCAATCTTAACATCACAAAGATCATCAATTATAAGTCATTTCATCTATTTTCTTTCAAATTCGTGTCTAGGGTTCATGTTGAACAAAAATTCAAAATTGGGGATTTCTTATTTTTCTTTTAATTGTGTGCAATCAGGACTATAATAACAGAATGTATAACTATTATGCTTCCTATAGACATAGGATTTGCATAATTGAGTGTGTTTGTCAAAATTTTTGATATGAACAAAAACCCTAATTTTTTTTGAAATTACTCACGTTAGAAACACCATAAAAATGTTTTAATGCATTGTTAATACCCTCTCAAATCTTTTTTGAATTCATGCATAATGATCTCATAAATATCATTCAAAATATTTAATCAATGATTATTTTTGACACGTTGGATGAGCAAAATTAAATTAAAGAGCGTTTGCGTAAACTCATAGGTTTTTATTTTAGAGTCGAGTTAACCGTTACTCCACATCCGTTACGTATAGGCACTGATTTCTGACTTTAGGTATATATAAATAATAATACTACTTATATTAACCAAACCAAATCAAGTGACCCTTGAAAAGGTTTAAAGAAAGAAAATCAATGAAATTTGAGTAGTATATGATATTCCAGGGTCGTTTTTCCCAACGAGGAGTGCAAATTTAAGAGTCGAAAGTCGGTTTGATATTTGATGTTTGAACAGAACAAGATTTGATTGAATTTAAATTTTAATTCTACGGGAAAGACAAAAAAGGCATGCTAATACTAACAAATAAGGCAACTAACAAAGAATTTTAAATAACGAGAATCTAAAGCGTCTAAATTATCAACTAAATAAAAATGAACCTAAAATACAAACTTAGTTTTCTAAACTCTAAAATGATTTAAAAGGAAAAGTTCTAAAAAGGGAATTTATATTATTTTCTTGACTTTATAGTAATTTTTTTGAATTAAAACTATTTAATCTATTTAAAATTCTAGAAAATAATCAAATTAAT